>JAOQMQ010000005.1:33607923-33628039 GCA_027563845.1 Erythroxylum subrotundum | reverse complement strand
GTAGAGACACAAATGCACATGATATGGAAACATCATAATTTGCCATAGCATATTACCAAACAAAATATATCTTAGGGTCAAAATCTTCATCATACTCTGTCCATTGGAGCTACAACTTATGTAGCAACACGAGTTGATGATTTTCCCTCCAAATACATGGTACTAATCTCTTAAACTAACAAGAAGCACCAAACCAGAAAAGACTTGCTGACAGTCGTGAATTAGATTTGTATAGTTCACAAACAAAATCGTCTCCAAGTTACATGTTTCAAAAGATTCATCTCCATGATCCAACAACTATAGCAAAGTTACAAAATAATAGAAAATGCACTTTAGATGAAAAAGAGAAACCTATTTTCTTCCAACTCTTCCCCTTAAAAGTTGAAACTGCATTTCTCAATGTTTCATCCTGTAATAAAATAAACGAGATTTTAGTAACAAAAATCAGATCAACATGTCACGTGGATGCAAAGAAAAATTTCAAATTATTGCTGATCCACATAATTGTGGAATATATAGTTTTTAATCTCAAGGACAAACAACATTTTTAAAAAATCAACATATTTTGCATAACATCAAATGAGAATGAGGTGGATCAAGCGCGATTCAAATAAACCAGTGAGTAAAAGGCAAGCGTAAAAGAAAAGCTTCTGTCGTGTTAGAAAGCAATAAATGATTGAGGATCTCCGTTTTAAACCACTAACCTCCTCAGGAGTCCAACCACCTTTTGCACGCCTAATTGGTCCAGTGGTTCTCCTGCAAAACCCAATTGTATATTTATCTCAAACAAAAACTATGTAAGGTAACATCATGCATAATGCATAAGAAAGAAAAAGTATCGATGGCATATTAAAATCCAATACAAGTTTGATAAATGCCAAACCGTAAACAAAATAAAGGTATATCTATACAGCACTAACTGCTCAAAGTGTGAAAATTTTTAACTGATAGCAACCTATTAGTTGGCGATGCTGTTGCTGGACTAGATACACCTGGAGACTTGACAATTGCGCTGCTACTACCTTCAGATATAGAAGAGCTTGAGGCAGCCGTCAGCTGCTTATTTTCAAGGCAACGTTCCTCTATCTTCACCACATCCATCTCCTCCTTCTACAGTCATCTCCAAAAACCAAAATCCTAATCAACAAAGGAATACAAATAAATCAAACAAACAAATCAATACAACCAAATGAGTAAGTGACCGTTGCAACCCTAAGACCACAACTTTTTTGACACATACATCGATTCGTAAACAAACAAGGGAAAAACAAACAAAACCCAGATCTTAAAATCAACAACTAGATTAAAAAAAAAAACCCAACTAAATCAGAAAACGAGATATAATTCTAGGGTTTATGCTCAATAAAGCTGAAATCTTTACCAAATCAGAGCTACTTAAGGCTCAATAAAAAACGGGTTCCATGATCAAATCAGTTTACACACATAAGAAGCATAAGACTGGTGCAACTTTCTCTGAGAAAACCACGACTTTCTATTTCTGAAAGTCGACACAAACTTACATCTATTTGTACGGAAGTGGCGGGAATTGAAGTCGAGCTCATCGAAAAAGAGCAGAAACACACACCCTTTTGAGCCAAAAAACAGAAAAACAAAGCGTTTTTCCAGAATTCACACGAAAGCGAAGTGCTTTAGCTTCGAAAATTCTCGCCCGTTGAAACAGAGAGAGAAGAAGAAAATAAATATAACGTACAGAGAGACGGTCGATTCATATGTAACGAATACATTAGCGCGACCGTCGCCGTTAACCGCCGTTACTTGAGAGTTGCCAATTCTAATGCTTTACACGTTTCTTCCAGGCTTTTTGTAAACCCTATCGGATAACGAAGAGTAACGGCTCAGGTTAACCTTTTGTTTAAACGTCAAACGGCACACTCTCACGTGTTGTAGGAATGAAATAGTTATTTTTAATCTTAATTATAAAAAAAAACCTCAATTAATATTTGGATTAGTTCAAGGAAATGGAACACCCAACGGTAATTTAATTAATTCTTTTGGACCGACGGATTGCTAGAATGTTTAAGCAGGCATTCTCAATGATTAAAAAATTTAATTGATTTGATAGTAAAAGTTTTAAATCAGTTGATTTTTTGTTTTAGTTTTTAATTTTTTGATTTGATTTATTTTAATAATTTTTATTTTTAAAAATCGACAAATTTATTAATTAATCGGTTAGTTTTATAAATTAATTAATTATTTTTATTTAACAATTTCAAATTTATTAATATATTTATTCTTTAACTAATTTTATGACGATCTAGTATCGGATGAACTTTTTAAATCTTAAACATTTTATTTTACTGGTTTAACGTCTGGTTTATATTTTTAAAACATCGAATAATATGATAAAAGATACAAACTTATTTTGTAGTTTAAGATATTTAAAAAAACTTTTATTTTTAAATTTTAAAAAATTCTTTTAATTTTATTTTTTCAAAAAAATCATTAAGTTTCTCTTATAGTTCAATTAAAACATAACAAAATATATGTAAAATCAATAAAGACATAAACTAATCAAATGCTACTTACATGACGATTTAACATAGTTCTTAAACTTGATTTGAGCTAATTACATCTAGCTAAAATTAATAGTTTATTATAATTACTCTAAAAAAAATTAATTAAATTTAAATTGAATGGAATTAGGTCGAGTTTAAGAACCAAGTTAAATTATTATATTAGTGACATTTGATTAGTTCATGTTTGATTCATACTATATATTTTTATCTTTATGTTTTAAATGGCGTCGAGAGAAATTTTTTCGAAAATTTGAATATTAAAACGAGTTTTTTTCTAAAAATTTAAAGAATAAAGAGTTTTTCTAAAAAAAATTAAACCATATGAGCATATGTCTTTTACCTTAATTAATATCCAATAGGTAGGTCTATTTTTTATAAACTACTTAATGTTATTTTTGGCTAAAAATGAGTTAAAACTTAAAACTAAGTAATTGGTCCTAAGGGTTGATTTCTAGTACTTAATTGTATGTAAGAATGAGAACAGCTTTATTGTTCCCAAAGTGTTGTGCCCGTTGTGCTTGAATAAATCTTAGCTATCCATTATAATAAGATGGATGGCTAGGATCTTAAAAACACAACAGGACACAACAATTCGGAAGTAGCAGATCTACTCTCACGTAAGAATCAATCAAGCCTTTCATCACATCCACCTTAATGATTGGTATTATTAGCAGATTCTAAATTGATTAGTTATATATTATATCATTAAAAATTAGTGTATTTAAAGAAATAATGACTCCAACTAATATAAATTGTAGGATAAGATATTTAAAAATATTTAATCTTTTGAAAATTTTCAATTTAGGGATTAATTTTTTAATATATATATATATATTGCTAATATGACATGTCTACCAAATATCAATGATTAAAAAAACTCATCTAATTTGATTAGTTCAATCATAAAAACTTTTACCGTCATCATAAAAATTTTTACCGTCAAACTTTCTATTATAATTTTTAACTTTTCGATTCAATTTACTTTAATAGTTCTTGTTGTTAAAAATTGAATAATCTATTAATTAATTGATCAAATTTTGTAAAATAATAAGTTCTTATAAACTAAAATAAATCAATTGTTCTTTTAAATAAAGACAATCTCTTTCAATTATATTTCAAATTCTTTAATTTTATTTAATCTTTACCTGATTTTATAATGATCTAATAGCGGTTGAATCTTTTCAACCTTAAATCTCTTGTCTTATCGGTTTAACTTCCGATTCAATTTTAGAACATTGTGAAATATTATATAGATATTCATATATTGGTCAATTTAAAAGGTTATTATTAAATTTAAAACTTTGCAAATTTTATTATTAAATTAACAATTCTGAAAAAATATATTGTTGAATCTATGCAAATTATATTATTTTTCTCATTTTCTTAAATCTTCAAATTTAATAAACATGAAAGAATAATTAACAATAACATTCATTGAGCACTATCCTAACTTACAATCTTACTCACATATCTAATAAAAAATAAACCTATGGTTCAGTGATTCACCAAATATTTTCATCATCTAATTAATCACACAAGTTGATTGAATTACTTTTGGAGGTCACACGATAAGACTAAGATATAATGATCATATAACATATGAATCCATATTTGTAATGTTTAGAAGAATGCTTAGACTACTGATCTAATGTCAATGGTCTTATGCTCATTAATACTAACAGGGTTATGGTCGAAAGCAATGATTAAAAAATTCAATTGGTTCGGCAGGTTCAGACCGTAAAATCTTTTAACTGTTCAACTTTTCGGTTCAATTTACTTTAAAAACTCTTGTTGTTAAAAGATAATTAATTTATTAATTATTTGGTCAAATTTTATTAACTAATAAGTTCCTATAAACTAAAATTAAATCAATTAAATTTCATTTAACCATCTCTTTTTTCAATTAAACTTCAAATTTTACAACGAGTAAGGACAACATTATCTTTCAATCATATTTTAAATTATTTAATTTTGTTCAATCTTTAGTAAATTTTATGACAGTCTAATACCAGTTAATCCTTAAATCTCTTGTCTTACCAGTTTAACTTCCAGTATGGTTTTTAAAACATTAGTCGAAAGAATTATTAATAGTAAATATTAAACAGACAAATTAATATAATTTGATTTATGTTTATTAGAAATTAAGCATTTAATTTTGGAACAGCAAATTATCATATTGTAATTTAGAATAATGTTGAGGTCATACACATGTGAGTAATAAGTAATAACTATATGACGAAATCTTTATTTTGAGGACTTCAAATGAGTTTAAATATTTAATCTTTATACTGAGTGCCATAAATGAGTTTTTTTTTTAAGGAAGCCATAAATGAGTTTAAATATTTAATAACAAGTGTGCGAGTTTGTTAATATATGTTGGTTTGAATTTATCACTTTTAAATTATTAACAATTAAATAATTTTTCTTAATATACAGATTAACATTTATGTATATAATAAAAAATAACAATTTGGATTCTCTTAATATTAAAAAAACAAATATTTATTGATAAACGATATAAAAAGAGAAATAATCCAAAACATGAAAAAGGAAATGACTAAAAAATTAAACTGCTTTGTTAACAAAAAAAACTAAACTAAACTGCTTTGTTCAATTTAACAATAAAAATTTTGAACTGATAAATTGTTTTGTTCGATATTGGCCCCATTTGGTTGTTTGTTGTCAGTTAAAAGATAGCCGACTGAATAAATTTAACTGATTGACTTTGTTGATCACCTGTCTTCAGTGTTTAGTAATCAGCTGATTGGGTAGGTTAATTGAACCTAATTAGCTGATTTTTAAAAAACTAAGGAGAAATAGGATTTTGTATTATCAGCTGTTAAATATTTGTCTGGCTGACGATTGTGCCCTTAGTTAATTCTTATTTTCTGTACCATATTGCAGCCATTTGTTTGGGAAGTTACGTAGGCTTGTTATTCCTTTCTTGTCAAAGTCAAACACCACTCATATTCATCATCCAACAATTAATAATAATAATTAATTTGTAAAATTTGTTTTCCATGTCTTTATTAATTTAAACATTTTAACTCTTGTTATTTATTTTAATAATTCAAAAAATTATAAATCATAAACAAAAGTATATTAAATTTTGATTAGATTAAAAATGTTATTTAACTCTAATTTATTAATTCATTAAATAATTTATTATTCTTTATTAAGAATATTCAACGAAATACTAAGATATATAATATTCACACCCTTATAATTTTTTTTAAAAATTATGTCCTCATAAGTCATTTTATACATAAACAACTAATTTTACCAAACATCTCTAGCAAACAGCTAATGCAATCTGCTGGTCAAATCAGCTGATAGAATCAGCTATCAGCAAACAACTAATGCAATCAATTAATTGTCAAACCGGGTCATTGAACTCTTAGATTCAATCCTTTTCAAAAAAAAACTTTTAGATTTAATTTATTTTAATAATTTTTGTTGTTAAAATCGATCAATTTATTAAATAATTGGTTAATTTTCATTAAATAATAAGTTTTTATAAATCAAAATAAACTAATTAATTTTCGTTTAATAGTTCTTCTTTTTAGTTAAACTTCAAATTCTTTAATGAGTAAAGACAGTCTTTTTCAATCATCTTTTATATTCTTTAATTTTATTCAATTTTTAACAAATTTTATAAAAATCTAATATTGATTGAGCCTTTTAAACCTTAAAACTTTTATCTTAGTAGTTTAACTTTTGATTTTTAAAACGTTAATAAAAGGTATGAATTTTTGTTTAAAATAAAAGGTATGATTTTTTTTTGATTTTCTAATAAAAAAAATCAAAATCCAAGCAAAGGAGCCCAGACTTCATAAACGGTCAACTCCTTTTAAATTATCGTTTTACCTCGTCCTCATTTCATCTCTGCACAGGCTCTGTTTCTCTATTTCTCTTTCTAAATTCGAATCTTTTCTTTCCATGGAAGCCCAACTAGTTCGTTAAAGACACCTGAATCTTCTCTCATATCTTCTTCTCATGGGAACTCCTGGAATCACCGAATTGTTTTGCCAGAGTTGGGAGTTTTCATAAGGGAACGTCGTTTTCGAAATCTCTGCAAAAAATGGCAGTCCCAAGTCTTCGGTCTCTGTTCTGTTACAAGATTTCGAGGCCAGAGAGTGGAAAGGCCTATATCATGCAAGTTTTTGACTAATATCAACATTTTTTGCAGTACTTACAAGTTATGTATTGACTAATCTGCGTAGACTGCTGAGAAATCTTAGAAGAAGAAAAGAAAAGTTTTTCTTGAAGGACTGAAGTTTCAACTCAAGCAAGTCTCTTTTCGAGGTTGCTGTTTTTATAACAACCAATATCTATACATTTAAAGTTTATGAATTGTGAAGAGAAAAGATTTGACTCATTAGCTAGAATGCAGATAATAACCCAATGTCGTGTGCTTAAGAACTTGGAGAAGGGCATAATTACATAATTTCCTTCTTTCACTCCATGAGCAATCTATTTCGATCACCGTTATAACAAGTGTATGTCCACAATTCTGTCCATGTGAAAGCAGAGATGTCTTAATACTGAAGTATACCTGGATAGATGGTATGATCTTTTAGAACTCTAGGCAAAAGAAATTGTGATTCTGGATGATAAAGATGGGTAAAATGATTGTACATATGGGTGAGGTACTTGTGATAAGTGTACTCGAACTCCTGTTGGTGATGGTTCTGAGGATATGATTACTGAGAAGCTTAACCAGACCTGGTAGATGATTTTCGCATCTACCTGAAATTAAATGTGCTTTGATTTTGCTTAAACTATTGGGATTCATATCTGATCTCCGATTACTTGTCCGGCTTTACGATTATATAGGCAATGGAGATAACAAAAGGACTTGGAGTGAAGGGATGCGTTTAATACAGAATGCTAAAATCAATAAATCTTTGCATTATGTAATGTGATCATCAATGCATTGGAGAACAACAAATCAAGACAGCCATATCAAGAACGCATTTTCATGGATTCTATGGGAGGAACTAGCCATTCTTCGGTGGTTTCCTATCTGGGTAAGATCTTCTATCAAGATCGCCTTTTATCATAATCCTGGAATGTGTCCAGAATCTGGTTGAAGTCACATTTTGAATTGCAGAATGATGAATATGTTCATTCTGTAAGCTTAGCTGCTAGATTAAGGCGTAACTCATGTTTTGTTGGTTCAGCTCAAAAGTTGGACTACAGTAACTTAAAGTTGACACGAAATAATACTGCGAGCTTAGCTTGAATCAAGCGGGGAAGATGATGCTACTGCTGTGTTCGGAGGTTCCAAATCCTTGGGCTAAACACTCGTTCAATGCTTCTGTTTACAATCTTCCTACGGATTCTCCTGCTACATGGATTTTTAGGCTTGCAAAACAGTGCGGAAGGATCTTCTGACGTACACTCCAATGGTCAAGTTAGTTTCAGGGTCCAACTCTAAGCAGACTCTTCGTCTTCTGATACATATCTTACAAGTTTTGTGAAGAACCTTAACTATAACGGATCTACCAAAGCAAAAGATTAATATATACTGAAGTTGTTCTAATGCCAAGGAAAGTTCACAGAGAGGTTTGAATGACTCTTTCTTGGATGTAAGTTCCTTGTTTGTTGTCGATCCAACACCCTACTGCCATCATCAATGTTACAGACAGCATAGATCCACAAGTATGCTATCTTCTTGTTCCAGAATGGGATTTGAATGGAACATTTGGGTCTACTCGAGAGCAGGAAAGAAAAGAAAGGCTAGCGTGATGTTAGAAAGCAAACTCTCTTTTTTGGACATTCGGAGATCAACGTGTGAGGCTCCAAATATTTGCTTAATAGTTTAGAATTGTAAGCGTCAAAGTTTGAGTGTTATTTTTGTTTATGTCAATGCACATGTATTAGGAGGTGTCAAAGTTTTAGTGTTAATTTGTTATATTTAGGACACATACGGGGACACTTGTCAATCCCCTTATTTACTAATCGTCCGATGTCGGTTTAGCATGCCTATATAAAGGCTAGCTCTCATTTCTTATAAGTTTAGCATGCCTATATAAAGGCTAGCTCTCATCTCTTGTACTTTAAGTGAATGAAGTAAAATAAAAAATGGTGCACCAGCGTATTGTGTGAAAAGAAATGTGCAACGTGTGAGGAGGAAAAAAAATAGAGCCGTAGCTCTTGAAAAAAAATGATTTTTTTTAAAAAAATTCAGATTCTATTTAGAGCCCATCAAGCTTCCAACAAGTGGTATCAGAGTCAAGGCTTGTTTGTTCGTAAATTAGTAAAGCAATGGCCAACTTGATTCAGCCTCAAGTTCCGAAATTAACAAAGACAAATTATAGGAATTGGATTATCGAGATGAGGGTGATGCTTGATTTTCATGATTTATGGGACATTGTTGAAGATGGATATACTGAGCCCGTAAATGTAGCTGACAAAGCAGCCTTATCAGATGCTGAAAAAAAGATATTGAAAGAAAATCGAAAGAAAGACAAGAAGGCGTTGCTCTTTATCTTTCAAGGTGTTGACGAACCCACGTTTGAGAAAATCTCAGATGCAAAGACTTCAAATGAAGCATGGGTGATATTGCATAAATCTTTCCAAGGAGTCGAAAAAGCTAAAAGGGTACGTCTTCAATCACTCAAAGCTAAGTTCAAGATGCTAAAAATGCAAAGTTCAGAAAATATTCGTGATTATGTCACTCGTTTAAAAACGGTGGCTAATGAAATGAAAAGAAACGGTGAAACTCTAGACAATATTTGAGTAATGGAAAAGCTTTTGTGTTCGCTTATACGTAAAGTTGATTACGTCTTCGTCGCAATCGAAGAATCGAAAGATTTGTCAGAACTTTCGATTGATGAACTCGTTGGTTCTCTCTAAGCACATGAGCAAAGAATGAACTGGAATGATAATACTAGCAACTTGGAGAAGGTCTTGCAAAGCAAACTATCAATCGGTGAAAATCAAGCAAGCAGTAGCTAAAGACAGGACAAAGAAAGTCAAGGTGGCTACCAAGTGGGACGTAGTCGATGGAGCAACCGAGGAGGACGTGGACGTAGCCGACAATTTTTTGAAAGAGAAAATACAAATGAAGGAAATCTGACATATGGTCATGGAAGATGTTATAGAGACAAAGGTTGAGGCAAATTTCAACAAAGAAGAGATAAATCTCAAGTGCAGTGTTATAATTGCAATAAATACGGTCATTTTAGTTACGAGTGCAGATCGAATCCTGAGGCACAAGAAAGAAGTCATTTTGCAGCAGCAGAAGACAAGAAAGATAACGTTGTTATGCTTCTCTCATTACGAGTAAATGAGTAAAGCAATAATAATGTTTGGTATCTGTGCCAAGCAACCATATGTGTGGTCATAAAGAGTTGTTCACAAACATGGATGAGACATTTTGTGGTGAAGTTACATTCGGTGATTCAACAAAGATTCCGATCAGAGGCAAAGGGAAAATCACAATTACTTTGAAAAATGGAGAAAAGAAATATATTTCTGATATCTATTATGTGCTTGCTTTGAAAAGCAACATCATCAGCCTCGGTCAACTCTTAGAAAAGAAATACGTCATATTATTGAAAAATGGATATCTCACCATTTGGAATAAGAAGAGAGAATTGATAATAAGAGTAAAGATGACGAAGAATCGTCTTTTCACACTTGACGTACAAAATGAGTTGATAAATTGCATGAAGTCAGTCATCGAAGATAAATCCTGGTTGTGGCATTTGAGGTTCGGTCATCTCAATTTTACCGGACTAAAATTATTATCAAAGTCAAAGATGGTGAACGGATTACTAGAAGTTGATCAACCAAAGCAGTTGTGTGAAGCCTGTATTAAAGAAAAGCAACACAAACAACAATTTGAAACTAGAAAATCATGGAGAGCCAGAAGGCCGCTAGAGATTGTCCATACAGATGTTGTTGGTCCATTTGGCGTGCCATCAGCTGGAGGAAACATGTACTATTTAATTGTTATTGATGATTTTAGTAGAAAATGTTGGGCGTATATTTTGAAAGAAAAATCAAAGGCTCTTGATAAGTTCAAAAAGTTCAAAGCAATGGTCGAAAAACAAAGTGGACAGTATCTGAAGATACTTAGATTTGATAGAGGAGACGAGTACATCTCAAAATTGTTCCAGAATTTTTGTAAGAAGCATGGAGTCATTCATCAGCTGACAACAAGATATACACCACAACAAAATGGTGTAGCTGAAAGAAAGAATCGTACAATTCTTGATATGGCAAGGCGCATGTTGAAGGAAAATTATTTACCAAAGAATTTGTGGGCCGAAGCCATTGTATGTGCAGTTTATTTGCTGAATCGTTGTCCAACAAAAAGCGTCAGATTTATGACACCAAATGAAGCATGGAACGGAAGCAAACCAGGTGTTGGACATCTCAATATTTTTTGGTGCATTCCATATGTCCATATTCTTGACTAAAAAGGAAAGAAGTTGCATGATAAAGGAGAGAAATACATTTTCATTGGCTACGACAACAGGAGAGTAAAGCATATAAATTGTACAACCCCTTAACCAAGAAGGCGATCATCTCAAGAGATGCTGAGTTTGATGAAGCAGACTACTGGAGATGGAGCAAAGAAGAAAAGAACATTCAAGGAATGTTTTTGATGATAAAGATGACAATGACCTGGATTTACAAGAATAACAAGATGATCATTCTCCTCCACAAAGTCCACCAACAACACCTTCATTGACATCGTCAACGCTAAGCAGCAGCAGCAATTCAGGGGGAGCACCAATTAAAACCAAAAATCTTAGTGATCTCTATGATGCTACTGAACGAATAGAACCATTTGACTTTTCATTGTTTTGTCTAATGGATGCATGTGATTCGGTGACATACGAAGAAGTAGCTGGATACAAAAAGTGGGAAAAACCATGGATGAAGAAATTGGTGTCATCCAAAGAAATGATACATGGGAATTGTTTAGTCTTCCAAAAGGACATAAACCAATCGGAGTCAACTAGGTACATAAGACAAAAACCAATCAAGAAGGAAAGGTGGAAAAATATAAGGCAAGATTAGTCGCGAAAGGCTATAAACATAAATATGGAATTAATTATGAAGAAGTATTTGCTCCAGTTGCAAAAATTGATACAATCAGACTTCTCATAGCACTTACAGCACAAAACAAATGGAAGATTTACCAGATGGATGTGAAGTCAGCTTTTCTGAATGGCTACTTAAAAGAAGAAGTTTATATTGAATAACCACCTGGATATGTCAAGAAAGTTCAGGAAGACAAAGTCTACCAATTGAAGAAAGTTCTTTATGGATTGAAGCAAGCTCTGAGGGCTTGGAATACAATAATAGATGAGTACTTTCAAAAGAACGGATTTGTAAAAAGCCCGTATGAGCATGCGTTGTACATGAAGAAAAATAAACAAGAAGATATCATGATTGTGTGCTTATATGTGGACGACATTATTTTCACAGGAAATAATCTAGGTATGTTTGATGATTTCAAGAAAGCCATCACCAAAGACTTTGAGATGACTGATATTGGTGAAATGTCCTACTTTCTTAGAGTCGAAGTGAAACAAACAAGAGAAGAAATTTTCATTTGTCAAGTGAAGTATCCAGATGAAGTCTCAAAGAAGTTCAAAATGAAAGATTGCAAGCCAATAACCACGACTGTCGAAGCAAGCATAAAGTTAAGAATTGATTCAAACAGAAAGCCTATAGATCTAACATTATTCAAGAGTTTGGTTGAGAGTTTGAGGTATCTAACCTACACAAGACCAGATATTATGTATGTAGTTGGGCTAGTCAGCAGATATATGGAAAAGCCCAAATAATATTACTTTGATACAGCTAAAAGAATTTTGAGATATATTAAAGGTACATTTAACCAAGGTTTATTATATACACATTCTCAAAATTCGAAATTAATTGGTTATTCAGATAGTGATTATGGTGGAGATGTGGACGATAGAAAAAGTACTTCTGGTTATGCCTTTCATATTAGGTCAGCAGTATTTTTATAGTCATCAATGAAGCAACAAACGGTTGTCCTTTCAACATGTAAGGATGAGTATTTAGCTGCAACAGCAAGTTCATGTCAAGCAATGAGGTTGAGATATATTTTAAGTGAGTTGAATCACGCATAAGAAGGCCCGACAAGAATATATGTTAACAACAAGTCTGCCATATCACTTGAAAAAAATCCAGTGGCACACAGTCGAAGCAAACACATAAAATGTCATTTTATTCAGGAGTAGGTGAAAAACAAAATTGTGGAATTGGTGTTCTACAGAATAGAAGATCAACTGGCAGGTATTTTTACAAAACTATTGAACAATGAAGTGTTCCACAAATTGAGAGAAAAGTTTGGTATGCGAAGTCGAGTTGAAGGGGGAGTGTTAAAAAGCACTCTCTTTTTTAGACATTTGGAGATCAACGTGTGAGGCTCCAAATATTTGTTTAATAGTTTAAAATTGTAGGTGCCAAAGTTTGAGTGTTGTTTGTTTATGTCAATACACATGTATTAGGAGGAGGTGTCGAAATTTTAATGTTAATTTGTTATATTTAGGACACATACGGGGACACTTGTTATTTCCCTTATTTACTAATTATCCAATGCCGGTTTAGCATGCCTGTATAAAAGCTAACTCCCATCTCTTGTGCTTTAAGTGAATGAAGTAAAATTAAAAAAAAAAAGTGCAGCATCATACTGTGTGAAAAGAAATGTGCAACGTGTGAGGAAGAAAAAAATAGAGCCTTAGCTCTTGAAAATGAATTTTTTTTTCAATTTTTTTCAAATTCTATTTAGAGCCATCAAGCTTCAACTTGTCTACCAAATTTAGAAAGTCATGATTCGATTTGCAGGCTCCGTTTTGCTACTTAAAATAACACAGAAGAGGCCTGCAGTAGTTCCACTGAAATTATTGTAGAAAAGCTCACGCACATAATACGTACTGCGACTTCTTGCATCATAAAACATGGGAAGGAACCAAACTAAGAAGATCTTATTTCCATTTTAGCAATCTGAAGAGAAAATTTCCCATATTTTTAGATTGTTAAAAACGTGCAAATTATTCAGTTCAATCGTCCAACCAGGAAGACCATCGAAACGAAGAAACTCTTCCCCGTCGATTCGAATAGAAATAAAGATCTAACCATGAAGAGCTAATTGCAGATCAGAATTGTCCCTCTGAGCTCAAAACTTCAACTCAAACATTTGTTGATTACAGCTAGACAATGTGGCATCCCTCTTGGACAAATTTAATGTAATATGTAGTTGGTTTTAAGGTAACATGATACAATCTCCATACAGTTTCCCTATGTAAATTGATATCCTGATCTCCACAAGCTTCATGCACAGAGCTCACTTATACAATAACATAACTTCTTGCATTCAGAGCTCGCAGGTCCACTGCACAGATCATGTCAATTTCCCCTCTTAACATTATTTTTGTACATTGATGTGAATTGATGTCCTGATCTCCACAACCTTTCATGCACAGAGCTCACTTATACAATAACATAACTTATTGAATTCAGAGCTCGCAGGTCCACTACACAGCCGTCGATTGGCTCCTATCACAGCGAGGAACTGATAAAACTAAATGATTGTTTCAGTTATAGATGACAGATGCCTTTTTATGTATGCTTACAATAATTTGATGTTCCACGTTCATGGAGCTCCTGCCGAGGTGTAATGTTGAATTCTAGTGCTTACAATAATTTGATGTTCCACGTTCATGGAGCCCCTGCCGAGGTTTAACGTTGAATTCTAGTACTCTCTCTAATTACAAAATTCCCAGGAAATGTGAAGTTGAGATCGACACAGAACATGGTGTTCAAAGTAATTCTAGTACCAGTACCATCAGCCAAATAACAACACAGATAAAAAGAGAGAAAACAATGGGGTCTTCGTCACCAGTCATAGGCTTAAAGCTTAACCTTTCATAGTCTCCCCATACAGAACAGAGTCAATAACTTCGTGGACCACTCAAACACCACACGGCAATTTACTCGACTTGGAGTAGTTATCACAAGTCACATAGTCAATCTCACTCACCTAAAATTATTGAAACCCAGAAACAAAACTGTCTGTAGCATAAAACCAAAGCCACCATAGAAGATAAGCAAAGAAATCAGGTTTTCATTAAAGCTGGAAAGCTGGCTTTCCAAGTACATACATATGATTCATGCAGTGAAAAAGTGCAAGTACACGCACATCACGCATGTGTAGTTTGTATACTAATACCCTTCATACAACAAGCCAAACAAACAAGTGATGACTTGGATAAACTACCGTGAATCCTAGGCTATTAAGATCCGCAGATTTACACAGGCCATGACTAGCTTATTAACGGACAATACACACACACATATACTAATAAACACAGTCTTTTGTCGGGATCAGGGTCATTTCTGATCTATAAAATCACCGACATCTCATTTACACGTGCACGGATCGCACTTGCAGTCACTTCCGCACTTGCAACCGTCGTTCTCGGCAGGGACGCCCATCTCAGCTCCGTCGAGCTGGGCTTTAGCCGGTGCAACGTCGAGAACCAGAGTCTCAGTGGTGGTTTTCTCGGTGGAGCTCAAATCAGGATTCATGCCGCATCTGCAGTAAAAGAAATCAGTCGATCAGAAAACGTAATTATCGTCAGTCTAGGCCTCGTGGTCAGCAAGATAGATCAAAAACAACAATAATCTAACAATAAGGGGTTTATTAGACAGCACATGCAGATCAAAAGCAGAAAGGGTCATATGAGCTGGTTTTCTTAAGTGTAGATGATTTCACAGATATGAACATCTCCTCTTCTATCAGAACTGAACAAAATTGCATGAACCCACAGAAAGATGCAAACTTTACGGACATCATAATCCCCAAACTTAAAAAGAAAACGATGATCACATAATAGATAACGAAACATGAAATGGGTACGTAGAATTTTTCCGGTGATCTTACCCTCCGCAGCCAGCGCCACAGCTAGACATTTTCAAAGCTTCGAGAGTTTAACGATTTGTGAGTATAAAAGATCGAACGTGTAAAACAAGTAGGGTGGTTGGCTAAATTTATAGACAGTTGAGGAGAGAGAGTGATTGCATATCTACCGTCCACGTGTCCCTGCATTTATCATGTTTATCCACGGATACCGTCTCGAAATTGTATTCTAAGAGGTGTATTCTCCATTTCACACCCGGTTCTCCTAGGTATCTGAGGGTTATTCTGGTATTTTTGGAGAAAGTTGACCTCATTATTTGAGCCGTTTGATTTTCTTTGTTTGAATTGAATGAAAGGAATGATATTCTGCAACGTTTTAAAATTAGGACCGGACATCGAGTCGGTTAAGTAAAAAAGGTTTAAAGGTTGAGTCGGTTACCATAAAATTGATTTATAATAAATAAAAAATAAAACATATTCAAAAAGTAAAATATATTTTAAAATAAAATATTTTATTGAAATAAAAAATATTAATAATTTCTTTTAATATATAACAAACTAATTATAAATCTAATAATTTAAATTTAAATTAAATACAACATAAAATTTAAAATAAAAATAAAAATAAAAATTACATATTTCAATTTTTATTAGTCTTTAAATAAATAATATTATTTATTTAAATACTAATAAAAGTTAAAAATTGTTTAAAGAAAGTAAATAAAAAGACTCTAATTTTATTTTATCTTTTTTCAACTTTTATTAGTTTTTAAATTTAAATAAAATTTTTATTTACAAACTAATAAAAGTTAAAAATGTTTAAAGAAAGTAAATAAAAAAACTTTAAATTTATTTTAATTTTTTCTATATCCTTTAAACATAATTATTTATCACAGACAATTTCTAAAAGAAAAGATCAACTTCAATTATTGCATTCTCAAGCAATTAATATAAGTTCATAGCATTTATGGGTTGGCGTATAAAATTTATTAGTAGACCCCACATTTTGACAAATCTTCAAATTATTTTACCGATCTTTTAAGAATCGGTCCATTTTTGGGTTGATTTTAAAAAAAAAAATTATTCGATTTATTGCTTAATTAATCAGTTTTTTTATAAGAGATTATTAACTTAAATCGAATTGAAAATCAAGCTGACTTATATTTATTCTGATAAAACCGGCCGGTCCGGGAAGGGGCAGTAAAAACATTGTGTCAATTTTATTGCCCTTTCGAAATGGGAAAGGGCAATAAAATTAAATAACAATAAAGGAATAGACTAGAGAAAAAACTATGTACGGTCATTTTTTATTGACAAAATCTTCAAAACAAGGCTGAGTAGGATGGTAAGAATTGCAAGGTCGGCCAAAAGTTTGCGAGTCTAATTTGAATTAAATAGATTTAATTTTTTTTCTATTTTGAATTTTGAGCTCAACTTAATTTTAAATTATTGATTCGGTCTGCTTTGAAATTGAAAATATTAATATCATTTTATTTAAATTCAAAAAATTCAAAAAATTTTATTTATATAATAATTTTTAAAAAGCTAATATACATAAAATTAAGATTTTTTATATAGCAACAAAATTTAAGAAATTATTATTAAATTTTATATCAATAAGAGTTATTTTGAAAATGGATATTAATATTTTATCCATATTAAAAATAAGTTATTTATAATATCAAAAGTGAACTAATTAAATATTATTAATATGATAGCTCAAGTTGAATTTTATATCTAATACAAATGACTTCAAGTCAACTTAAATTAATAATTTAAAATAATTATAATAAATTATTAATTTGAGTTAGTTCGGTTTAAGTTTAAAATTTTGGACGAACCAGCATATAAATGATATTTGATTAGTGTACTTTTAATATTTATATTATCTTTATTTCGTCATTATTTTTTAATTGGAATATAAAAGAATAAGTTTCTTTTTAAAAAATAAAAACTAAACAAGATTTGATAATTTTAAGGATTAATAAAATTTTTTGAAGTTTCTTAAATTAAAAAAAAGTCCTTTACCCTTTAAAAAATAACACAACCTTTTCCCCATTTGATCAATTTCTCTTTTCCTTTCCCTTTAGATATCTATTATATAACAATTTTGCATTTATCTCTTACTTTGTAATGTTATATCATAAATGGCTGTCTTGTTAATTTTGTGAAGTTGGAAAACGACTGGTACCTAAAAAGCACCATTCCATTTGCATGGGGTTAAGTAAAGGAGAAAGTAAACGACTTGTCGACTTTCGGTTTTTGGGTTGTTAAATGTCAACAACACGATTTTTGTGAAGAACATCCACCAATCGGATGCATAAGGTTACGTTTGGTTAAAAATTTTTATGGAATAAAATGCAATGATTTATAATAAAATGAAATGTAAATAAATATAATATTAGAAAATTGTTATTTTGGAGGGTGGAAGGATTCATAATGTAATATTGTAAAATATTGTTTAGACGAATGGTTTATAATGTAATATAATGTAAGTTGTTTATCATTTTATATTATATTTTAAACCCCCTAAATCGGAAGTTTTTCATTTATACTATTTAGGATGAATTGAGATGTACGCATGTAAAATGAATTCCAATCAATGTTGACCAAAATCATACCCACTTTGTGATGGGGAACTTCGATATGAATGTTATATATAAAGGTTAAAGTCTCCTGCAGTTGCTCGTATAATTAATCATAAGTAGAAGGATTCCCTGACCTATTAAGAAAGTTTACTTTTTGAAAAAACTGTACAAAAACCTTATCCGCGCCCTGGAGAGGAGTTTCCGTAAAGGCGACGGTGGATTCGTCTTCGTTTCTGCTTGAAAAAGTTTGTTTGAAGTTACGAAACTTGAAATTAGGTATTTCCTCATTCCTTTATTTTTTTTACCCTTTTACGTTCGATTCGAGATACGTAACTAAGGTACCATTTCGTATTACACACCTATTATCATGTAAATTGCTAAGTAATAGTAAAGGAATGAGGTGTAGTCTTCTTTTATTTTTTACTCTTTAACTCCATTTAATTACTTTCATTCACTAAGAAGTCTATATTGGATCTTGTGAGGACGATGTAATTTAATTAAAGATAATTAAATTAAAACTTAAGTGTTTGTTAAGTTACCCTTGTTTGATGTTCTTGTTTTTGATATGAAATAATTTATTTTTTAATTTCTAACGATTTATACCAACTTTCTCCTTTGAGGATATGAAAATATTTGTTCAAGAAATTTGAAAATTAATAAATTAAGTATAAATTGATAAAAAATGACATGATTGATTTGAATAAAATAATTATTTTAATAAAATAATATTATTTTAATAGTTGATAAAAAAACTAACTAATTAAAAAGTGTCATTTTGTTAAATTAAGAAAAAACATCATTTAAATTCTTAACCTAATGACATAAAAAATTATTTAATACATTCTTATTTAATATTATTTTAAAATTAAAGATTAAATTAAATTTTTTGTTAAAAGGTCAGTACTTCAAAACTAAGAGGGGCATTTGGTTTGATGGTTTGGGAACGAAGGAATAGAATAATTGTAAAAAACAGTGTTTGCTTTGAGATTTTCAATTCCAGGAGAATGTATTTATCCCATTAAATTTGAGAATCAATTAAATTCACCAAGGTGGGTGGGTATCGAGTTTTCATTCTAATCTAAGTTTTTATCACATTTATTTTTTTACTCTTTTATCCTCAGCTTTTGTCCTATCATCCTCTTTATTTTCTTATCGCTTATTAATTCCTTACGATCTCCTATCATGCCTTATCGCGTCTCATTAACAAAGAAAATTTTTGTTCTGCGCCTCTAGGCATATTTTTTAAAATCCCTCGTTTTAATTTGATGTTAAATGAACTGGATAGAACCTGGTTTCATCTCATTGTAAATGGAGCTTTTGCTCCTTTTTTTTATATATTCTCGTTTTATGATTTAATTAAGAGAATAACCAATCTATTATATGATTTGATGATGTGAAAGTGCATATGATTATAGATTGAACGAGAATTATAAAACAAATCTGCTCCTTTTTTTCCTTATAATTGTTTTGTGATTTAATTTAATTTTTCGTATTTGATTTTAACTCTTAAAAAAAAAGAAAAAATACATAGTGAATCGTCTTCTATATTGGTGTTTGTTTATTTGTTTTGTAAAGCTTTTAAAGGCTTTTAAGAACAACCAAACAGAAGTACTTTTTATAGTTTTTTTACAAACATACGAAGATAGCTCCAATAAACATATAAAGGGCAAATTATTTTCATTTTTATTGAGGATAAAAATAGTATTGTATTATCTTTCATTCTTATTAATGCAACAAACCAAACGACATTATTGATATTAATACAGAAACTCAAATTACAAATCAAACATTATTTTTTTTATACCTACATTTATAGTCAATTCCGTGCTCAAACCAAACGCAAGTAATTATCCCTTAAGAACAAACAAACAAACTCGGCTTGTACTCGGTCTAGCAAGTCTACGCTGGGGACGTCCCTGTTTGTCCAACGTAGGAATTGGATGGAAGATATGACAAATCGTGAAGTACACGGCGTGTTGGTGTTGATATTTCCTTTTCTGAATCATTGTTTTGAGCTAAGAATTAGCTTTTTTCTTCCTTCTGATTTCCACGTGTTGACGAATGCAAAGACCCAG
>JAOQMQ010000005.1:33584095-33607823 GCA_027563845.1 Erythroxylum subrotundum | reverse complement strand
CAGCCACAGTTTCCTCCACAGCAGGACATTTTCAAAGCTTCGAGAGTTTAACAACCAGTGAGTATAAGCAATTGAACCTGAACATCCAAGAGAAACGAAGATGGGGGGTTGGCTATATTATAGACAGTGTATAGAGAGAGTGATTGCATATCGACCGTCCACGTGTCCTTTTATTTCATCATTCTATCCACGGATACCGACTCAAAACTGTATTATCCATTTCACCCCCGGTTCTCCACATTCTCTCAGGGTAATTCCGGTATTTTCAGAGAAAGTTGACCTCATTATATGAGCCGTTTGATTTTTTGATTGAAAGGAACGATGATGATAAAAGCAATTAACCGTAATTAAATTAAATGGAGCTAGTGGACCCCATTAGTGATTTGTTTTCCGGTAATTAGTGGCATCCCTTTCGTAGACCGCTTGAACTTAGGGAAAGGATAACATATTTAAAGACATGAGAGACAATAATGGATTAGTCTCGAGAAAAAATATGTATGGTAAGAATTGGTAAGTCGGCCAAAGGTCTTAACTCGAGTTGAAGGATTTTGAGTTAGATTTGAGTATTAGTCTTGACTTTATATTGGTTCGATTTGATGTGCGACTCGAACTTTAAAATAAATTAATATTATTTTAATTAAATTTAACAAATTAATATATATTTAATCTAAATTTAGTCTAAATTCAATCGAGATTTACGTCGTTTAAATCCAATTAAATTCAAATTTAATCCTAAAGCCTCGATTTTAAACCTACCGAGCACAAAATTTCAGATCAAATTCGTGCCCAATCAACTTTGTACCAAACTTAAAGTGGAGGCTTAAAGGTGGTGATGTAAAGTTTTTTATAAAACAATTAAATGAATTTTTATGCCTAATATTAATATTTATGTATATAATAAATTTTGTTTTAAAGCTAATAAACATACAATTAAGGATTTTTATATATTAACAAAATTTTAAGATATTTGTAAATGAATATTAATATTAAAAATAACTTATTTATAAATAGTGAAATATTAAGTGATTTTTTTAAAGATGACGAGTCTTGAAGTAACTAATAATGTCATTCCTGACAAGTTCAAGTAAAGAAAACAACTTCTTTGTAAAATGCAAAGGGTTGTGCACAGTTGATATCATTCCCCTAACTCTCGCAAAGTAGAGAGCTTTGTGCATTGATTGTTGTTGTTGTTGAGTAATTTTTAATATTTATGCAAATATTCAGATTAATTCTTATATTTTTTCAATAAAAGTTTATTTGAATGTGAAAAACAAATTTATGTGAATATTATCATGAGAGCAATGTTTCTTGCTAAGAATAATGGAAAATGCATTTTCGTAGTTTTCTTTATATTAGATCTTGTGAGGATGACGTAATTTTGGATCTCACGTAGGCTCCTTTTCTTTCTTCCAATATGATGTTTCGTGTTTAATCTTATCATTTCATTTGTAGTTCTTCACTCTTAATTATTTACGTCCTGTTTAACAATTAGTTGATTACATTAGCTATTAGCTGGTAGCTGATTTGAACAACATGTTGCATTAGTTGTTTGTTAGAAATGTTTGGTAAAATTAGTTATTTAGTATTAGCTGTTTATTGTAAAATGACTTATGAGCACATGACTTTAAAAAAAAAAAGGTATGAATATTATATATCTTAGTATTTCGTTGAATATTTTTATAAGAATTTAGATTTTAGAGAAGTCATGTTCACCTGTACTGTTTCATCATGTATAAAAAATTTATACAACACTTTCTATTTTCATTTTTGTTTAAGGTCAACATTTTATTTCTAACTTATAACTGCATAAAACAATTATAAGAACAAATAATGTTCTTAAAACGTAGGTATTTAGGAATTTCAATTAGGTTGTCCTACTTATTAAAAATTGTTGTATATTAGAACTAACAAAAATATGACGCGTGTGGTACTTAATTGTAACTTAATTAAGAATACAATTTAAACAGCAAAATATTACACAACTTAGCAATAGAATTTAAATGGTACAATTGACTTTTGATAGTTAGAATTTTTGCTGATAGATGAAAACGTTAGTTATCAGTAGCATTTTCATCTTCGACTGTTTATCTTAAATCAGTTAGCGTTTTTTGCTACTCTCCAAACAACTTTCGTAGTTGTTTGAAGAGGCAAACAGTCGAAGACAACTAATCAGCTAAAAAAATATCTGATTGGTTGTCAACCAAACGAGGCCTTAGTCTAATCACATATACCTAAACATATTTTTGTAATAATGTTTTTGTATTTTTTTTACGTGGATCTATCAGAAATAACTTCTTTATTAGTTAAGAATAAAACTATGCTCTTTTAGACCTCCTCGGAACCTAAATTCTTGGAGATTTTTATTTGATTGTTATTGTTGATGACGATGTAATTTAATTAAAGATAATTAAATTAAAACTTAAGTGTTTGATAAGTTACTTTTATTTGATGTTCTTGTTTTTGACATACAATAATTTATTTTTGAATTTCTAACAATTTATACCAACTTTCTCCTTTACAATATGGAAATATTTGAACCATGATTGAAGAAAGAAAATTTGGTACAACTAAAATTGAAGTATAAATTTGATCGATTTAAATTTAATAAAAAATATAAATTTTAATCGGTATTAAACTGTTATAAAATCGGTTAAAGATTTAATAAATTAAAAAAAAAAATTAAAAATGATTGAAAATGATTTTATTAAAAAGTTTAAGGTTTAATTAAAAAAATTGTTAAATAAAAATTAATCAGTTTATTTTCATTTATAAAAACTGATTAGTTTACGAAAATTGACCTATTAATTAATAAACTGATCAATTTTCTACAACAAAAATTAATAAACTAAATTGAACTAAAAATAAAAAATAAATTAAAAAATTAACTATTTCTGAATCTGAGCAATTTTTCAAACATTGCAAAAAACATGGCTTAGCCTAACCAATCCGGCCGTGGAATCCACTTGTTATCTTGGTGCGAGCGTGTTTACTAGGAAAGGATAGGAGGTAACTTTGGAGAAAATAATTTCATATTTATTCAAAATAAATATTTTAAAAAACTAAAAAAAAAATTTATTATTATTGGTAATAATAATAATAATAATAAACAATATTTTTAGTTAAAAATTGAAATAAAATAAACATACATATAAACAAACTCGGCTTGTATTCGGGTCTAGCAAGTCAGAGCCAAATCTTCTGTTCTAGATGTTCTGTGCTAGAGTATTTGGTCCACACATTTTTCTCTATCTCTCTTAAATATGACGTTATTTTATATATGGCGTCATTTTAGATATAAAACAACATTATATTGAGACGAAATATAGTTAGAATAAGCTAACGAAAGCAGAAGGTCTGAATTCAGTTTCGAAAACTTAACAATATTTTAATCAACTAATTAGGGATGACAATTAGGCGAGAGTCGAAGTCAACTAGCCAACCCAAACTTCTATTAAAATGTTATTATTATTATTATTATTATAATAAATAAAAGAAATAAACTAAATTAATGTATAGTGCGTCGTAAACTATTGTTATTGTTTACTATTATACATGAATCATTTTTTATTAGAAAATTTAAATTATTGGATTATTACCTAGATATATAAATTACTTTTATTTTTGCCTTACTTTACAGTATAAAACAATATAAAAGGCTGCAGAAGGTCATCTGTTATATATAATTTTTTCTTTTTGTCGTGACTCAAACCTATGATCTTTCAGTCACAAAAAAATAATCTTACCGATTGCTCCAAGACTCGCCTTCATAATATAAAACAATATATTTGTGAATTTCTAAAAATTTATATAATTTTGATATAAGATAAAAAGTTGGCTTTGAGACTCATATATTATACCAAATTTAACAATTTTAAAAATTTTCAATTTTATATCCCAAATTTAAGACATAATAATATCTTTATTTTCACTGAGTGAGAATAAATAAAAAGAAAAATTAAATTTGAATAAAGTATAAAAGCAAGTACAAACTTCAAGTCCTATTAAACTTCAGGTTAGGCTTGGACCGAAACAGATATTTCGAAACCGGGCTTGCTTACCTCGTCCCGACCCATTAGTAAGCCTTATTATCAAAGTTAGATCCATCACAAAGATCTTTATCTTTTCGAGGCCTTTTTTTAGCAACTTTTATTTCTTTTCTTTATAAATTAAACGAAATGGTTAAGAAAACAAAAAAGGAACATCAAAACGCCCACCGTGGGGCTCGAACCCACGACCACAAGGTTAAGAGCCTTGCGCTCTACCAACTGAGCTAGACGGGCTGTTGTACATTCGTGCCTGGCGAGAAGTATCAATACAAAATGTTTGTGTCTTAATTAGAAAACTACCATTTACAGTAAATGAAAGAGGGATAAATACCTGAACAATGTTTACGTTTCTGTTTCCAAGAAACTAAAGAACATCCACCCCCTCAAACTCCTTATCAAACCCTCTATTCACAACCATTTGAGCCAGACTAAACTAGCAGCAGAACAAAACTTTTTGATATAACAAGTTCTATAACTATACAGTATACACATTCTGTCCATGTCTTTCCTGTGCAGGTTTTAACTTAACATTACTGACTACATACTCTTTTGAGGAGAAATAACAGTATGTATGCATATCTAGACCTTAGGATCAGACTACTTCGTCTAAAAGATCGTCAAAAATCATGTCCTCGAGCTCAAGCCCAACACATTCCATGTCAAATTGCAGATTCATCCAACCATCACTTTTTTCCAAGTCCTTGCTCAAAATGTAATCCAAATAATGTCTATGTCCAGGACTTGAATTCATATACCATCTTATCTGACCCCAGACCTCCTTTAGAACATGTTGTCCCATAGGCATTGGCCGAATTTTTGACAGTGATGACAAGGGTATTGGATAAAAGGAGTATGATTTTGCATATATATCCATCAGTACCTCATTGATAAGATCGAACAAGAGAAGGTAATAGAAGTTGTCACCCTCTTCATTTCCTGAACTCTCCGGATCAAGGAGCATGCAGTCTATCATTTCCTGAAACAGTGAAGGGTCTACTGGCTGCTCATCAGAATGCCATGTTCCCAGCAACTCGTCTTGAGTGAAGCCTGATAGCTCCAGTATTTCTCTGACATAGTCAAAGTCAGCTTTATCTTTAGCATCAACTTGGAAGTGCAAAGTATCGTCTCCCAGTTTCTTGCTTGGAAATTCCAGTTTCTCAACGTCAACACATTGTGAGATTGTAGGAGCTTCGACTCTGGATTCTCTAAGCTGGTCCCCCAGAGAACAAAGTCTGTTGTGAACAAGATTTTCCAGGTTTGATTCTGAGGCTGCTTCTGCACAAAATGACGTCCAAGAATTGTTCGTTTGAACAAATGTTAGTGTCAGTCTCTCCAAATCAATTAGAAGAACTCGAGCACAATATGATTAGCATGAAAGTTATACTGCCACATTGGCTTCAAAGGGTATCCTAGAGAATATGATTCAGCCGCAGAAACCAGAGAATCAATGCACATGAAGTTAAGGTTGCCTCTAGATGAGTTGGATAAAAAAGTTAAATGAGATGAAAATCATGATCTGAACTACCTTGTCTAATCATTATTCACTCATCAGAGAACTTGTACTTCCCTACTAAATGAGATAGATAGAAACAGTGCAATGAATGCAGCTATAAGTTGAAGTATCGATTACTAAGAAGTTAACCTGCAAAGGAAAAGCTAGCATGGGATGTATCCTCCTGAAATTCAGAGTCAGAAAGGGGGACGCTGCATGGTTCTGTCATCAAGTCACTGAAACTTTCACCATTCAAGCCTGCTGTAACATAAGGCTCAATGTTTGACACTGATGTGATTCCAAGATCTCCTGCATAGGAAAAGGTTTCACTGTCCATACTATCTGATATATCATCTCTCACACGACCTTTTGTATCCAACTTTAATAGGTTTTCAGAGGATATGCAATACCCTACACTTCTCTGTTCACTGCAATCACTTTCTAAACTGGTGTTGTCATCTATACCAGTCCTAGACCGACATGGTGAGAAGGCCTCAGAACTATCCTCACTTCGATAGAAATAAGATTTCATAGTAGGCATGGAAAAGTTTCTACCCATGAATTTTGGGGTGCTGATGTTAGGTGAACCCGGATATTCATTTCTCAACTTTAAGGCATCAGAGTTATTGGATTTTGCTTCTCTGCTAAGACGAGAATTGTACAACTGACAATATTTATCCATAGATTCACTAAGAGAAGCAGTTCTCCTCATGCAACGCAGTTCACTTTTGCCCTTTGAAGTGATAGGCTGGTTGCTCTTATTACTACTTCCTGGGATGTCCTTGCCATCTCTTGATGTCGAATCATCGATGATATGATCAATATCCTCCATTTTCAAGTCCCTGGAAAATTCATGTCCATGCGGAATCTTGTGAAGGACTGCATCCCTTGCTATCCGATGTTTCTCCTTTTCGCTTTCTTTTATAGCATGTCTTATCTTCTGTTTAAGGTTCTTGAAACGTTTAACTACAGTAGGATTCTCGCTGCACTTCGGAATTCCATCTGTCCTATATCCTGCAGCTATTGATGGCATCGAATTCGAACGACTATACTGTCCATACTTAGGCTCAACTTGCAGTTTGGTTTGTCTATAAGCTGTCAATTTCCCTTCTTTTGTCTGAGAATCAATCCCCTCTTGGTTCTTCTTGAGTTTGCTTGGATCAGAATGTACTTCATCTGATGAGAAGGGTGAAGGGAATGAGGGGGATTTCGAGTATCGCCTTCTGGTACTGCTTGCTTGCTCATTTAAGAAGTGATGAGCCAAAGAAGAGTCTGGATCTTGTAAGATTTCAAGGAAGAATTCCTTATTCATGTTAATCATATCGAGAGCATCCAACATATCCTTTGTCTGGCCAACTGAATTGTGTTCACTAAATTCCTTCCCCAGGATAAAATCCTGATCAATTAGTAGTTTTCCTGTGTTGTCAACCTCTTTATGCTCAGAGTGATTTCCAGTGTACTCACTATCAAAATCTTCAAAGTTTTGTTTCCTAAAGGATCTCATCACCGCTGGATCAAATTGGTCAGTGACATGAGAACTTAAATCGTCAACAGTTCTCGGAATTCCATCATTGGAACCATTGGCATGTAAGGTATCATCCAAAGGTTTGAAACGACGAAAGGCTTCATTTCGCATTAAATCGATTCGTTCAGGGTAACTAGAGCTTCTTCGATGCCTGCCTTTCCTTCTTGAGAGCTCCTCTGTAATTAGAGCTTTTAAACGGGATTTGACGGAGCCTTTGGTTAACGAAGTTGATTGTTTTTTCTTTCCATTACCCTGTGAATATTTGTGTGAGATACATTGCTCATATTCAGAAGTCTGTGCACAAGTAAGGTATGTAACAGGAAAGTTTGTACATTATAATTCTCGCAACAACTTAGTTCCAGGAAGAAGACTGAAATAAAATAAGGTGAACAAGAACCAAGTGGAGAGCTTGCATATCTATTGCTTTTTAGGAATGTTTGTGCTAAAGAAGCTCTTGTTAATACTTACAACATCTTCCTTGCTGTTCCGTGGAGCTTTACCCTGCTCGAGTTGGAAATTTCCAAGACCTATATACAATGAGAGGTTATTGACATATGTAAGATTGGAAAGATCCTGCACTTGAAACCTTAAATTGCATTAGACATTTCTCGCAGAGTTATAGGTTCCCATTTAGATGGTTACTATGAATCAATCATGCTTTTATATGGAAAGCTGAGAAACCATGAAACTGCAACTCAAGTTCCAGCACCAAGCGGTACATCCAAGATAAACTAACCAAACGCATAATAGAAAAGGAACATAAATTTCATCCAGCAAAATCTCACAAAAAGAACCTAAACCACTTATAAAATGAAGAACTTCCAAAAATATGGGAACATTCAAGTCGAATAAGGTATTTTAATGCTCTCACCTTTGACATTATTCCCACCACCCCTCTTATAGGCAAGTCTTCTCTTAATGTGCCAGCGCTGGTACTTGAGTATGTGAAGTATTCCCCACATACACCCTGGACGGCTTCTTGGAACGGAGAGCCCTGATTCACTTAGCTGCAAGTTCTTTCCCATACTTTTGGAAGTGAAATTCCAAATCCAACTACAATATTGTCCAACCTGCTTCAGGTCACCACACGAACATCAAATCACTATACTATCTAAATCTTCAAACGCATTAAACCAATGGAACTATAATAGGTTTTAAGTATCCATTATCGTGCTAAAAGCCAATCTTTCTGGTGCAACATTTCAAACAGTTGGAAAGCATGAATAAACAGTGAAAAATGCATCCTACAGTAGCAGTAATTGGAGATATCATCATATTCATGTTCTAATCTAAAAGGTGTAATGTTACCGAGAATTCCCAGAAAGGGTATTTTGGGGATAGGATTTGACAATTGAAAGCTTTAATTTGCATGACTTGAAATCTTAACCCCCAAAAAAAGAGAGGAAAAAAACAAATCAAAACCGAAATGCCCTTTACAATCTCCAGATTACAAGACATCAATATGATCTGTTTCCTATCTGACAAGCCTGTACTCTTAAACATCAACAACATCACATTGAAAGACTTAAATCTTAAAGATCTCACCTTTAGATAAAGAACAGAATTTGAAGACAACCTCCACGCCTGTCCGTAACCATTGGCACAGAAGTGATGGGAGCAAACCAAACAATTCAGAAGAGGAAAATGGAAAATTGGAAAGAGATTAAAAAAGAAGAAGAAGAAGAAGAAAAGCAATGATGATGATGGTGCGTAAGTTCGATCAATCCGCAAATCTCGGGGTTTGAGGACATTCAAAGCCTAGAAAAATAAAAACCCTTTTAATAGCTTTCCACTTTCTGCTCACCAGCCAACTCATATACATCCATCTCAACATGTCTTGTTTCAATGGTGGCATCTATCAGCGCGGTCTTTGTAACCAACTTAACTGTCGGTTCAGTGTCTTGTCCGGTTCAGTTCAGGTCTAAACGTTAGTGAGTGAAACCGACGTTAGCCCCTTCGGATAATGGCACGAACATATAAAGTTGGATATAAATTGAATAAAATTAAAAATTTTAAAATTTATTAAAAATTTTAAATAAAATTTAATTAATTAATTTTTATTTATAAGAATTTATATTTTAAAAAATTATCAATTGATTAATTTTTATCATTAAGATTTATTAAAATAAATTAAATCAAAAAGTTTAAAACTAAATTAAAAAATTAGCCATTAAATCGATCGAATTAGTTAAGTTTTTTTAATCATTGTATCATTAATTCATTTCCTTTTATGAGTAGTTTTTAAGAATCAATAAACTATAAGTTTTGGATAAAAAATTTGTAAGAAAAATACCTTTTCATAAATTTATTCTTTGTCTTGTCTCATTTTCATTTTGGTTATTTCAATTTTTCTGGATAAATTCATTATTATTTTTTGAACGGAGAAACCCACAGTCACTATTCTTTGGATGCGCGTTGGATAAACCTCCGGATTAACGCAATAACCTACAAATCATGCCAACCGAATACTCCGCACTAGGCAAGTCCTATACGACAAGTTCGATAAAGAGAGCGTAAGTAAGGAGATTTAAACACATGATCTTTTGGCTTCATACCCTCCCACTCTACCAACTCAACCACCCTTGCCATCTAAATTCATTAAATGCTCACTCATACTACATTCAGAGAATTGAGCAAAATGGTGCTTCCTTTGATATAATAAAACACTTTTAGTTTGTTATATTTACTTTTAATTTTCTTAAATTACTTTAATCTCTTTCAGTCTTACTTCATTTTTTAATTTTATTCAATTTTTATTGTATACTAATTTTATAAGAATTTATTACTAATTAAAAATTTACATTATCTTATAGTTTTAATTTGTGATACAATTTTTTAAACATTAGTCTCACTCTCAGCCACCAAAATATTCCTTGCTTGGCCCAGCACATATAACCAATCTAGGCCTAGTGGCCCGCCTCTAGTTCATTACAAATTAACACAAGAAATATAGATGAAAAAAAAATACTTAGGTTTTATGAAATTGGAATTTAAACTCATATTTAAATTTTTTTGAACTTAATTAATTATAAATTTTATATTATTTAAAATTTATCTAATATCAATAAATTAAATTATGTTTATTTAAATTTAAATTAGAAGAATATTTATTCTTCAATTTAACATCTTCTAAATATAGAATATAATAACTGGTAAAGTTGTCTCGTTATGACCATAAGGTCATATGCTCAAGTCAAGGAAACAACTTTTTTTTTTAAATACAAAAAGAAGGTTGCTTATATTATGACCATTTCCAGACCTTTGCAAAGCAGGGACCTTGTGCACTAGGTATGGTGACTCTTTGTCATTCCAACAAATAGAGCAAGAATATATGGAAAAAAATTTAAAAATCAAATTTCAATTGACTGAATTCATGTTTAAATATTTAAGTTTTATAGAATTTGAGTTTCAAACTCATATTTAATAATGATATTTGGGTTCTATCAAATTTGAGTTTAAACTCAAACTTAATATTTTTTTGAACTTAACTAATTATAAAAAATTAGATTATTTAATTTTTATTTAATGTCAATAAATTATATTATATTTAATCAAAATTTAAATTAGATGTTTCAATATTTTTAATTTAAAAGCTGCTAGAAACAAAATCTAATAGGTGCCATTTAAACAAATAGAGCAAAAACAGACGACAAAAATAATGTTCAACTTATTGAATTTATATTTCGGTTTTATAAAATTTGAAATTTATATTTAAATTTAATAATAATGTATAGAATTATATCAAATTTGAGTTCAAACTCATGTTTAATAATAATATTTAGATTCGATCAAATTTGAGTTTAAACTCATATTTAATTATTTTTCTTAACTATAATTTAAATAAAACAATCAAGGTTTGAATTATGGAATTACCTTAACAATTTGACTCCCAATTTCAAAAGGTTGAACATGAAAACCAAAGTTCAAGAAAAGGAACACAAAAAAAAAAGCAGAGCAAGAATCTCCAAGCAAGTGAATGCTTATCTAGGGCACAAAAGAAAGGAAAAAGTAAATAATCTTTGATCTTCTTCTCTGCTGGTGGGTTATGGTCCCCTCCCAACTTTGGGTTTCTTAGTCCCAATCCTGTAAAGCTGCCAAGAATGGAAAGTCTTCTATAGAAGGAAAGTATCCAACTTCATTCTGGCATACACATAGCACTTACAAAGGTTGTCCTTTTAGATGTTCTATTGCTAAGTGCTTTGCTTTTTCTCAACCAATAACCTATAAAGTTTAGGATTCACAACAATGACCTCTTGAATTGTTTGGTATAATTGAATTAGTTATCATAGATATATTTGAAGAGGAGAGTTAAAATTGATAAATTGGATTCGATTCAATTTGATGGCAATAGATCAGTTTCGAGTTAATCTAATTTCGAGTTAAATTCAAATTCGAAAGAATCAATTCTAATCAATTTATTAAATTAAGTCCTTGTAAATCGAATTTGAGCAACACAATCGAATCTACCGAAAATTCAAATCAAATTCAAGTTATATATTAAAGATGCGTGCCTAGATCAAAGACGACGTAAATTTTATCCAATTTATTGTCATTCTTAACTATTATATAGTTTTATTGCTTTCTTAAAATTTTGCTTTGAGAAAAATAAATGAATCAATAAATGATATATATATAATAAATGAGGACCAGATTCTCTTATCTTATAACCTAATTCATACTTTGTTTCATTAAATATCATCCACATATTTACGTGGGATTTACACAAATGTGTAAATAAAATTAAATGACACAAGGTTGGAACACTGTAATCGGCACACCCATTTGTTATAAATAAGTGAGTATAAAATTCTTCGCCAAAAGTGAATGGATATATAAAGATTAGAGAAATATTCTTTTTTTTTCTCTATGTTATTTTTATTCAAGAATTGATGCATTAATGAGCACATATAAAGTAACTAACACCTACTTTTCCCATCCAACTACCACCTTCCTCCTCACTCCTTCCCCTGTTTTAAATTTAAGGTATGATCTTGGAGATGATATTTTTTGGTCCCCAAGAGTATAGTTTTCAGTTTTTTGGTCCACACATGTCCTGCAAAATCAGAAAGCTAGACAATGACTACAAGATTTGTAAGTTTTATAGCCAGAGAAAGAAAAAAGATAAAGAGTTATAATTTGACATACTATCAAATTAGTCTCATATTTTTAAAAATTATCAAATATCACCTCTATATTTTAGTTAACATATCTTCTATCCCGCCAACTGTTAAATTGTCATTAAGAATCTTATTTATACGCATAAAAATGACGTCATTTTTAAAAATTAAGGAGTATATTGATAATATGCAAAATTACAGTATGCCAAATCTTAAGGTATCTTAGAATTTAACCCAAAAAAAATTTTCTATGGGTTACAAAAAGGCAAAGCAAAAAGAAGATATGCCCTCTCCAAGTGTCTGTCTTTTTGGCATTGCAGAATAAGAGAAAGTATGAAACTTTCTGCAACTTTTGTTTCTTAATATGCATTTACTAAGGTTAGCAATGATTCTCCAAGATCTCTGTCTTATAAGCTTCTGCAACTTGCTCTGTTTAATAAAAGGGCCAAAGTTGACTTCCAATGAGCAATATTTTGGTGTGAACATGATCTCATCAGGGCATGTTATGTATAGGAGTTGAACCACTATATTGTTTATTTGTCTTCAATATTTTTTTTTATAAAAACGAGATTTGTATTTATTATTTTTAAGTCAAAGAACAAATTTGATTTAAATAATCAATACAATTTTCATAAAATATGAATTATTATTTTAATAAATATAAATAGTTAAACATTTCTCGTAAAAATTAATATTTAATATTTAAAGGAATTTCTTCAATTTTTTATAAAAGCGAGATTTATAGTTATGATTTTTAAGTATGGAACAAATTTATAAATTTAAATCAAATAAAAATTTTGATTGAAATAATCATTAAAATTTTTAACAAAAATAATTATAAATAATTTAACAGTTTATATAATACTTAAAATTCAAGATTTTTAATATTTAAAAATACTTTTCAAAAATTACGTCAGAACTACTTAATCACTTTTTAAGTAGCATTCTTCACTGTAAAATTTTAAAGAACAATAATATTCTGTAAAAGTTTACTTAAACTTGGGATAAGTATAAATAAAAATATAAAAAATTAAGAACTTGAATATTTCAAAAACTCAAACCTTGATTTGAGCAAATACTCAAACCTTGATTTGAGGGAAGATGTCAAAGATTATGATCTTGATACAATTGGATCATGAACAAGTTAAACATGATCATATGGTTGACCAATTTTGGTATTGTCTCTTATCTCCATCAATATTCAATATAAATAATTAAAAAAAATTAAGCCACCATGATTATTTAATCAAAGCTAATTTACATTAGCCCTTGGCACGTCTTTTGCCATTCCACCACATAATAAGATCCTAAGTAGATAACTACACAAATCCATACTTTAATTAAACTACACAAATCCAAGAAAAAAAAGTTTAAAACTCTAAAGTCAAAATCACATTAAGGTTTTATAATAATATAATATATAGTTTCAATTCACCCACTCGTGTGGTAATGCAAACTCTCAACCTCAAGGTGAGATCACCTTCAAAATGATTAAACAAAGTCCTTAAACAATATGTTAGCTCATTTGATTAGAATGAATTGAAAATTTCAAATACTATATACTTATAATTTTCATTAATAAAATTCAAGATTGCTTAACTTCAGGGCCATTTTTTAATTTTTGATTAAAAAATAATAAAAAGTACATGTAGTATGAATATCAAACGTGTACTAATTAAATATTACTAGTATAGTAGTGCAATTCAGCTCTAAAACATGAGTTGAGCTAAATAAATTCGACTTCAATTAATAATAAATTGAAAATTTCAAATATAACATACTTATAATTTTTATTAATAAAATTCAAGATCGTTCAAATTTTCAAATTTTTTAATTAAAAAAACCTGTTATTTGTGATTTTGATTAAAAAATAATAAAAAAGTATATATAGTATGAATATCTGGAGTGTACTAATCAAATATTACCGGTATAATAGCACAACTCAACTCTAAAACATGACTCGAACTAAGTAAATTCGACTTAAATTAATAATTTAAGATAATAGTGATAAATTATTAATTTAATTCAAATTTAAATAATTATGTCCGAATTTAAAAGTTGGGTTAAATATTCATGAAAATGAAATTTAATTAGTTCACGTATAATATTTATATTATACGTATTTTGTCATTATTTTTTTAATCGAAATCTAAGAGGAAAGATTTTATAAAAAATTAATATTAGGAATTTTAAAATTTAAAGATGAAATTATTTTTAGCTTTTTATTATTATTAAAAATTTAAAGATAAAATTATTTTTAGCTTTTTATTATTATTAAAAAACTCCTAAACGACAACATCACCACAATGGACTTGGTTTTATTACGTTGTCGCGAACAAAGAATAACGAAAAACAGATGTTTGACTTTTTTACAAAGAAGATGCCCACAAAGTTTATATAACTATTTCCTAGCACGCGATTCCCGTAGTCAACTCCTCCCATAAACACTTGAGAATATAAATCAAAACAGCCAATCAGTGGATTATTTTTTATTAGAAAAAAAAAGTTAACTAACAAACAAATTCTTACAAAAGTCAACCCCTTCTGTCACCTATCCCTTGTTAATGTTGTTGCTCCACTTCTTGTTCTGTCTTCTCCTATCCCCTTCAGTTTCTGCACAAAAGCTTCTATGAAGTTGAACTGTCTCGTATAACACACATAAGAAGAAGAAGAGGAAGGAGCTTTCTTTTTCTTAACGGTAATGGGTAACGCCGTCGCCAAAGTGAGTCACTGTTTTGACAGCGGTGGGGGTGTTTCATGCCGGCATGACATCGCCGTTTATCTCGGCGACCCACTTTACGAGGGTTTGGGTCACACGTTTTGCTATGTACGACCCGAACCTGCTCGGTTATCTAACAGCAAAATCCATTGCGAGGACACTCCGACGACTTTCCGGTCAATCTCCGGCGCATCCGTCAGCGCCAACACGTCGACGCCTCCGTCAACGGCTTTGATCAGTACGTGCTCTAATAGTGCCGGGTTGGATCGGGCGTCAACTTTTGAGAGCACGGATTCTTTTGCTTCCATTCCTCTGCAACCAGTCCCTCGTGGTCAGTTGCAGAACGGGTCGGGCGCGCTGTTTCCCGGAGGTTCAGGGCCTATCGAGAGAGGGTTTTTGTCGGGTCCGATTGAGCGCGGGTTTTTATCCGGACCCATTGATCGTGGGGTGTATTCGGGTCCGATTGAGAAGGCAAGACACAGTCTTTCTCTTGAAAGCATAGGAGATGATGAAATGGAACATAAGCCTAAGAAACAGAGTTTAGTGAAGACACTAAGGAGAGTGATATCTAATACTATAACTCGTGGGCAAAGATCAATATCCGATTCGATGAAAGGTGGTAGAGAATTGGATACAAAGAAAAATGGAGAAAGTGGGAGTCTTAACGCGAGTGGTAGTAGTGCTAATTTGAGTGGTCAAGTGAGTTTGAGTAATGACGTTGATGGGGACAGTGAATTTTCTGTGGAGAGTCAGAATGTGCATTGGGCACAGGGTAAAGCTGGAGAGGATCGTGTTCATATAGTTATATCTGAAGAACATGGATGGGTTTTCGTGGGGATTTATGATGGATTCAATGGTCCTGATGCTCCTGATTATTTGCTTTCCAATTTGTATAATAATGTGCACAAGGAGCTCAAAGGATTGCTATGGAGTGATAAGTTGGAATCCACGTTAGAAACAGAGGAAGTCCCTGTTAATGGAGAAGAAAAGGAGAACATGGATGTAAAAATGGAAGATTATTTGAAGAGAAAACAGGGGAAGAATTTGGGGTACAGGTGTAAAGGAGTTGCAGAGAGGAGGAAGGAGAGTCAGAGAATGTGGCGGTGTGAGTGGGATAGAGAAAGATTGGAACTTGATTGGAAACTAAAGGAGCAATTCCATTCTAAAGCATCAACCAACTCTAATGGCGGTGGGATCAATCATTCCGATGTTCTAAAAGCACTCTCGCAGGCGTTGGTGAAGACGGAAGAGGATTATATGGAAGTTGCTGACAATATGGCATCGGAAAATCCTGAGTTAGCTTTAATGGGTTCTTGTGTTTTGGTGATGCTGATGAAAGGAGAAGATGTTTACTTGATGAATGTCGGGGATAGTCGAGCAGTTTTGGCACATAAGAGCGAGACCAATCTTGGGATAGGGACAGGATCGCAGGATTTGGAGATAATTCGTGAGGAAAGTGGGCGTGACTTTGAGTTGTTTGATGGAGAAGCAATTTGCAGATTACAGGATTTGAATTCACTCCAGCTCACTACAGATCATAGTACCTACGTAGACAAGGTGATCATAGTACTTGTCTTGTTTTAATGGATTCTTTCTGTAGTGTCCAACATGAAATAACTGATCCTTTGGATTTCAGGAAGTTCAGAGAATCAGGAAAGAACATCCTGACGATGCTTCTGCAGTAATCAATGACAGAGTGAAAGGTTACTTGAAGGTGACTCGAGCTTTTGGTGTTGGATTTCTCAAACAGGTATTTCATATTAAACTTCTCAATTCATGTCTGTTAAGGATCATCTTCAAGGGGTTTACAGATTCTGAGTTTATTTTGCAGCCAAAATGGAATGATCTACTTTTAGAGATGTTCAGGATCGATTACATTGGGACAGCTCCATACATCACTTGTCTTCCATCTCTGTACCACCATAGACTGACTCAAAAGGACAGATTCTTAATACTATCATCAGACGGTCTTTACCAGTATTTCACAAACGACGAAGCTGTCTCTGTAGTGGACTCATTTCTCGCTGCATATCCCGAGGGTGATCCTGCACAATACCTCATCGAAGAGGTTCTGTTTCGTGCAGCCAAGAAAGCTGGTAAAAACTTCTTCACAAATTTTATGTTACAGAGAAGCAAACACTGTGTACTTAAAAACAGAAACTGATGTTTCAGGTATGGACTTCCATGAATTGCTCGATATTCCACAAGGGGAAAGAAGACGGTACCATGATGATGTTTCTGTTATCGTTATCTCTTTGGAAGGAAGGATATGGCGTTCATCTGTGTAAATATTGAATATATCTCAATGTGAAAAATGAAAAAAAAGAACAGAGAAGTATAGGATCATCTGCAGAATTTTAAGTTTCATATTTCTGCTATTTCTCTTTACTATTTTTCACATTTTAAAGTAAATTTTAAGTATGAACAAGAATCAGAGGTTTGATGTTTCAAGGCAAAATTCCAAGTTATCAGGTCAACTCAAGCTATCTCCAAAGTCAACTTCAATAACTGGAGAATTCAGAATCAACTTTCCTGGCAAAGAGAAAGAAACCTGAGTATAACCTAATCCTACTTTAAAGGTTTTCCCTGAAAGTGATGTCACCATCGTTTTTCTTGTTCCCAAATTGGGCAATTTCCTCAACCCATTCACCTCCATTGACTCGTAACTCACTGGAACTGTTGCAGATCCTAACATGTCTTTACTAATCACACAACCAGGGATCATTTATCATTTAAGCATTTTTTTGCAATAAAGAAGCCTGGAGGCATTGCATGCGCATTGCTTATTGCATGATTAGGTAATAAGATAATAATGGTTTTGCAGATAAAGTTATCTGATGCTCTTTTGAGCTTCATGACATCATCCATTACCATATATATATATTAAACAAAAAAAGCTTTATCTGGGTAGTGCAGGTGGGGATTGATAGTGATAGCTGATGAATGCCTTCTTCGCTTGTCTTCTCTGTTCTGTTCTATTCTGTTCTGTTATTCTCCGTTCTGTTCTATTCTGTTCACGCAAGAGATGACGGATCTCTCCATGCCTTTCCAGTTTGAAACTAAAAAACAGATTCAATTAGCACATGGTAGATGAGAAAATAAAGTAATAAACCCAAGTTTTCATTGACTCTGACTCCGTAATCACATAAAAAATTAGGAACTGATTATTCGTTTTTATATTATTATTATTTTTTGGTACGTTATATAATAATTTTATTATTTAATAAATTTAAATAGTGAATACTCTAAAATAATTATGAAGTAAAATACGTAGAAGAGTGTATAATTATTTAATATTTTTAATTTATTAAATACGAAAACAAAATGTATCATATGTAACGAAAATATTACTATGACGTACATTACCGCATTATTTACATTAAAAATAATTTAATGTCGAGCCATTTTTACTTAAATTTAAAATTTAAAATTTTAATATTATAATTTTTTTTGCTGTATTATCATCTGAGTATTAATGCTTTTCTACAGATAAAGAGATGATATATTTCATTATATTTTAGTTTTAAAATATATTTTATTTTTAAATGTCGAGTTATATTTTATATTTTATTTATTATCTATTTATGTATTTATTGCAATTTTATTTACATAACTATTTAGAGTGCCAATTTTACTTATTTACTCTTTAACTTGCATCACTATTTTATTGTCATATCTGCATGTGAGTCTACCGGAAATAGCTTCTCTACTATGTAGGAGTAAGGTTGCGTACTATCAGTCCTCTTCAGACCTCACTTTATTGCAGGATTTCGAATTAGGTATGATGACGAAGAAATTAATATTATAAAAATTAAGTAAATTTTAAGATTTTTGTTTCTAATTAATCCCTTTTTTTAAAGAAGATATGTACATAAAAATTGAGTAGCAGTTGCATGCCAGTGGTTTAGTTTAGGTTTATCAACCTAACACTGAGATTTGAATTAATGAACTGTCCCTTTCAGAAGCTGGAGCCAGTCCTAAGTCCTGACATCACACGAGATAAGGAAGGTACTTAGTTGGTCTTATGAGGTTGCAGTGAATTTAGATTTGCGATCTAAACTCAAGTACGTTGGGACTATAGTCAAACTGGATTATTTTCTAAATTTAATTTAATGTCATTTTGAAATTTATATTATTTTACTCAAAATAACGTTATTAATATTTAATATATTCAAATTTTGAGCTCAGTCATAGTCTAATCCTAAATTCGACCTAAAGTTTGTATTAAAACAAAAGTTTAAATCTAGCCTAAAGTCTAATTAATTTGATTCGAACTAGTTGACTTCATCAAATCCAAGTACAAATATTATCCTTAGAGACCCAGAATTGAATTAAAGTGATTTTAAAATAAATAACTTGAGACCGGATTGAACTTAGTTAGGTTATACTAAGATAAGATTGTTTCGAGCTTAATTTGAATCAAAATTATTAAGCTTATTTAAAATTAACTCTTTATTCACCTTAATTTTTAATTTTTTATTAAAAACTAAAATTTACAAATACTTATTTTTTAAATACGTGTTTGATAAATAATCAAGTAAATAGAAGTTTTGTGGGTGTAGTGGAGAAATTGACCTAGATCATTGTGATAAACCATTTTAGCTTGCTTTTCAAGGTCAACTTCATTTGTTTAGTTAAGAAATGAAGAACGCGATTAGTTTACTTTGACTTGGAAATTTGGAAGTAGCAAAGAGGGTTCAGGATCAGGATCAGGTCAACTAATAAAAGGAAGTCGTTGGTTTGGTATGCGTTTTGAATTTTAAAAAAGTCTATGTAAATACCTAAATTAGCTAGTAATAGTATGCGTTTTGAATTTTAAAAAAGTCTATGTAAATATCTAAATTAGCTAGTAATAGTATGCGTTTTGAACTTTAAAAAAGTCTATGTAAATATCTAAATTGCCTAGCTAAGATTCACACTGAAGTCACTTTTGTTTTTTCCAAATAAGAATATGTTGATCGAGTTATTTTAAATTTGAGCCTGACTCAAAATTTTGCATTTAGATCCAAATTTTATTCAAATTCAATTAAACTCAAGACTTTCGATTAAATGTTTTTAATTTTTAAAAATTAAAATCAGTGTTATTTCAATTAAAGTTTTGGTTAAGGTTGAGTTGGGCTGGATAGTTCAAGCTTGAGTCCAACTTAAAATGTTGGGCTCCGTTTTCGAAGCTCAACAATCGGTTCGGAATCGAAAACATACACAAACGGGTTACCAAACTCTCACTAACCCTCAAAGAAAGCCCAAAATCTTAGAACATACCAAGCCCCAAAGGCGAGCCCATACAACAAAAATCATAACTATTTCAATTGACTTCTTCAAAATGGTAGCTCTTGGTCTCTAGTTTATGTAGAACCAAGAATCACCTCAAACGGAGCTCTATAGCTCAAGATATGCTTAAAAATCCAAAATACGTTCATAGCCTGATTTAGCTCTCCAACCCGACCACTCACTTCCATTCCATCAAACTTCCTTAATTCGAAACCAATGGCCATAAAATTTTAAGGAAAGGTAGTAAAATGTGTTAGAAGTCTAACGCCTCAAGAATCGCCTCAATCGGAGGTCGGACTAAGGAGTTATGGCCCAACAAGTCCAACATGTTCATATCCTGATTCCTACTGAACATACTTTGGTGCAAACGTCATAGCTCTCATTCTAGATGTCGGATTGACTTCATTTTTGGACGGTTGGAAAGAAGACATCTAGGGCTATAACTTTTATGAAGACCAAAAATTCACATTCTGTCGTTAAGAGGGTCAAAATATACGGATCGTGTAAAATCACACGGGCAGGCCGTGTACAATTCGGGTGAAAATGGTGCTCCTGGCCTGGAATTACACGGCCCGTGTACCATTCGGGAGACATCAATTTTTCACCCTCCAAGCCCTCTTCCAAGGTTCCTAAACCCCTCCTAACATTCCCTTACCTCATATTCTTCTCCAATACCACAAAAACACTTCAAATCAACAAAACAACAACAAACATTATTGAATCTTCACACATTTACAAAGTTGTATTCCAAATTCGACAACCCATTTAATTCAAATCATCTTCACACATTTAATGTGTGAATCTTCACACACTCTTTTGCCATGTGTCCCTTCTCCCCACAGTTGAAGCAGGCTCCAGTCAAATGGTAGCATTCCCCTTTGTGGAATCTCTCACAGTGTTCACACTTAGGGATGGGCGGCTTATCCCCATCTCCCCTCTTGCTGCCTCCAGCCGTTGAGGCTTGATGCGAGGCAGTCCTCATCTGCCGAGGCCTGCTCGCTCCACTGCTCTTTTCTTCTGACTGTGAAGGGAAGGTCCGGGCACTTCTCTCGGTCATAGAAGCACCGCCTCCCCTCTTGGACTGTTCTCTACCTTTCCTCTTTTTACTAACAGCATTCTTGATATTATCAATGTTCTCCACTCTCAGTGCTGCTTCCACTAGCTGCTGGAAATCACAGAAATTCTGCACTACCACCTTTTCTCTGATGGCTAGGTGCAGCCCTGATTCGAACTGACGACACTTGACTGCTTCACTTAGCATCAATTCGGCCGCATACCGGGACAATTGTGTGAACCGACGCTCATACTCACTGACTGTCAGCTCCCTCTGCGTGAGGCTCAAGAATTCCCTCTGCTTCTGCTGAATGTACACCTCAGATAGATACTTCTTCTTGTAAACAGTGAGAAAGTCTTTCCATGCCAATACCTGTGGCTTCAACTGACTCCCCGGGACAGTTTCCCACCAATGCAGGGCATCCCCTTGAAGCAGACTCACAGCATACTCAACCTTCTCGTCACTCTGACAATCCATCTGATCCAGAATCCTCTCTGTCTTTCTTAGCCAGTTCTCGGCTTCCTCGGGATCAGAAGTCCCATAAAAGTCTACTGCTCTATATTTTCTCAGCTTATCAAATTGCTTCCCTTTCTTAACTGGGGTCGGAGTAGAAGATTGTGGCATTTGTCCCATAGCCTGGACAAACGCCAGGGTGAAAGCTTGGAACAGTCTTGGATCTAAGGTAGGCGCTTGCTCCTGTGAAACAGGCAACTCCTGCGTCTGTGATCGAGAGGGCCTACTACTTTGCCCTACAAAAGCCTCAGTATCTCCTGGGGCTCTAGACTCATCCGTTCCCTCCTCTTTTGATGGAGGGTCAGGTGCGACTGATCCTTGCATAACTCCTCGTGTCCTTCTACGAGGTGGCATTTCACTTCTTCAATAGAAATACTAACGATTAGCTGACAATTTGTCTAAGTCCTATTTCCTACATGTACGCATAATATGCATGTCATTTAATGCAATCAATCAATTTAACAATGCAAACAATTAAGCACATAACAAAACAATTCATCCTACCATGCACACTGAGCCTAGGAAAAACCTGGCGCTCTGATATCACAAGATGTTGGGCCCCGTTTTCGAAGCCCAACAATCGGTTCGGAATCTAAAACATACACAAATGGGTTACCAAAATCTCACTAACCCTCAAAGAAAGCCCAAAATCTTAGAACATACCAAGCCCCAAAGGTGAGCCCATACAACAAAAATCATAACTATTTCAATTGACTTCTTCAAAATGGTAGCTCTTGGTCTCTAGTTTATGTAGAACCAAGAATCACCTCAAACGAAGCTCTATAGCTCAAGATATGCTTAAAAATCCAAAATACGTTCATAGCCTGATTTAGCTCTCCAACCTGACCACTCACTTCCATTCCATCAAACTTCCTTAATTCGAAACCAATGGCCATAAAATTTTAAGGGAAGGTAGTAAAATGTGTTAGAAGTCTAACGCCTCAAGAATTGCCTCAATCGGAGGTCGGACTAAGGAGTTATGGCCCAACAAGTCCAATATGTTCATGTCCTGATTCCTACTGAACATACCTTGGTGTAAACGCCATAACTTCCGCTATAGATGTCGGATTGACCTCATTTTTGGATGGTTGGAAAGAAGACATCTAGGGCTACAACTTTTATGAAGACCAAAAATTCAAATTCTGTCAAAAATACACGGACCGTGTGAAATCACACGGTCTGCCCGTGTGAGCTGCGGGTGAAAAATGGTGCGCCTTGACTGGATTTACACGGCCCGTGTAAATTTACACGGGCTGGCCGTGTAAGCTACTGGAAACATCTATTTTTCACCCTCCAAGCTCTCTTTCTAGACTCCTAAACCCATCCTAACATTCCCTTACCTCATACTCTTCTCCAACACCACAAAATCCACTACAAACCCACAAAACAACATCAAACATCATTGAATCTCAACTCCAAGGATTCATCACACATATTCTTCTCAATGTCAACATGTTCTTCTAACATTAACAACAATTGGCAATCTCAACCAGAGATAAACACATACATCCTTCTCAAACTCCACCATCCTAACATAACAACTTCACCAACTTCATCATTTGCAAAACTCATCTAGCACCAATCAAAAGACAATTTCCAAGCAATATACACATCCAGCACATTCAAAGTTTGCAAAAGTTACCATTCATAAAGAAAAAGAACTTTCAAGTTCTCCATTCTTTTCCATTTCAAAAGAAGAGTTCATACAATATTCTCATTTATAGCTTTAGTAACATATTGACAGTACATCATAAACCTTTACAAGAGTTACAAAATACAATTGATGATTTATGATCAATATGCTTGTAAAGCTATCAAAATCTAGCTAAGATGCAAAATCTAAATCCCACTCGGATCTGTCCAAATGCCTGCAAGGATTCACCGGTCTTCTCGATCTGCACCTGAGGAGTGGGAAAAATGGGTTGAGCTTCGCAGCTCAGTGGCTAAACCATTTATAGCCAATGGCTTTGAGCCACACAATCAACCAAATG
>JAOQMQ010000005.1:33558610-33583995 GCA_027563845.1 Erythroxylum subrotundum | reverse complement strand
TCATCATCATCATCATCATCATCATCATCATCATCATCATCATCATCATCATCATCATCATCATCATCATCATCATCGTCATCATCATAACATTAATAATCATAAACATAATAATAACAACAAATATGAAAGACTATTCATGTATATCCGATGATATGAAAAAACTGAAAATATTATAAAATGAAAAAATACAGTTAATTAAGTTATTTTTAGATAATTTTTTTGGTTATATGAAATATATAAATTAAATTAAGATTGAAATTAAGTTATGATCAAGTTAAGAGTAATTGTATGAAAATTATTATGTATACAATAGTTAATTACTCTGGATTTTTTTTGATAAATCAGAAGGCTTTTATACAAATAATAGAATATATATACAGTCTTGAGATTTCGAGTCCGAAACCTCTTAACAAAAAGAGTTCAAAAGAATGTTCACATCATTGTCCACCCAAAAGAACTTGAAGCTAACAAATCTGACAACTAACACAAGATATTAAACCCAAATCCAGTAGCACTCTTAATCAACAATACAATAGCATATTATATGTTCCCTGAAGTTGGTTCCCCTGTGCTGGCTGAAAATAATTGGATTTCCTATTCCCCTTGCAATGTCAGTAGATTGGAACCATGACCAACTGGTGAAGGAAGTGAATGGTTTGCCCTTCATGTGTAGGATAGCACAGGCTGGATGACCCTTTTTGGACTGAACTTACACCTGGCTGCATCACTTACAAGTAAAACATGAGAAATAAATTGAAACACAAATAATATTACCTTCTCTTAGTGTTTAAGCTGAGGTGCTCCAGAACTTGAAAGTTCACACTCATAGAGAGATTCCATCCATCCATGGCTTTATCTTTAAAGGTCCGATTATTTCTTTCAACCCATAGGTTATAAACAGTAACAAAAAGAATAATGAGGAAGGAATTAATGTCACAGGTTTTGGTGGAGGCTGGCTGGGAGAACCATAATAATATGGATTGAAAATTTGTAAGATGAGGTAGGTGGATATGAAAATGGCTAAGGCTCTGAAACCAAATTGTTTTAGAAAAAGGGCATTCAAAGAATAAGTGGTCAATAGTCTCAAAATCAGCTACACACAAGGAACACCTGTTAGGAGTATGAAGATACTGTAATTTGTCCCTTGTTGACAATTTATGCAAAAATGCTAACCATAAAATTGTTATTTAAATAATTTTTAAAAATTGTTATTTTAATATTGTTTTGATAAAATTTAATAAAATAATGTCATTTTAATCAATAAATTCTTTAATTATTAAAACAAGTAATATCTTTTTACTCAAACTTATTTAAACCAACCCTCCTGAATCTCACCTAAAATCTGATCAAATCGAATTTGGACACCATTAGGAGACTCTCTATAAGGATATTGAATTTATGCAAAAACTTGTATTATTGGCTGCCAAAGTGATTACAATTTATAGAAGAGATTACAAGAAGATAAGAGATAAAATAGCATATAGTTACAACAGTAAGATTGAGAAAATGAACTGTAAAATCTAAATTGTTACAACTGATTACAACAACTAGCTTAGCTGTTCTAGATTTGAATCAGAGTTTGTTGACGACATGGACTTAGTCTCTACATGCCCCCGCGAGATGGAGGATCTATTGAAGACTCTAATCTTGGAATGAAAATGAAGAAATTGCCTGTGACCAAGAGCTTTCGTAAGCATATCTACTAATTGATCCTTCGAGCTAATGTGCAGTACACGTAAGGAGTCATTGGAGACCTGTTCTCGAACGAAATGATAGTCAAGTGCCAAGTGTTTCATTCGTGAGTGATAGACTGAATTAGCACACAAATATGTTGCTCCTATATTGTCACAAAATAAGGTCGGTAGTTTTGGAAGAGAAACACCTAATTCATGCAAGAGATTTTGAACCCAAGTAACTTCTGCTGCTGCATTTGCAAGAGCCTCATAATGAGTCTCTATAGATGACCGACAAACAGAATTTTGACGGGCTGACTTCCAAGAGGTGATAAGGCCCAAGTATAACACATACGCTGTAGTTGAGCGATCATTATCAAGGGTACCATCCCAATCGGAATCAGAGAAGGCTGTAAGATGTTGAGAAGAATCCCTCTTGAGAAATAAACCATGATAAATTGAACCCTTTAAATATCTGAGTACACGCTTTAAAGCTTGTAGATGTCGTTGAGTTGGAGCATGCATAAACTGAGACAATTTGTTGACAGCAAATGAAACATCAGGGCCAATAATGGCAAGATATTGTAAAGATCCAGCAATGCGACGTTAGTTAGTGGCCTTAACTTGGGAAGAACCATCAACAAGAGAATAAGTTTTAGAAGAACTCATGGGGGTGGCAACTTCCTCAGCACCAGCCATGTTAAATCGACAAGTAAATCAACAATATGTTGATGTTGAGAAAGAAATAAATATGATGGAATAGAAATAACCTTACCACCCAAAAAATGATGCAGGGAACCAAATCTTTAATTGAAAACTGATTGCCTAGCTTGTGAACAAAGCCATCAAGAAATTTAGAATTGTTACCCGTAAGGACAATATCATCATCATAAACAAGAAAATAAAGCGTGATGCCATTGTGGTCATAAATAAATAAGGACGCATCAGCAAGTGATTTGCGAAAACCAAAAGCAAGTAGAAAATGTTGAAGATCATTGTACCATGCCCGAGGAGCCGGTTTTACGAAGCTTGCATATGTGATTTGAATACTCAGGTTGAAAATAACCAGGAGGTTGTATCATGTAGACATCTTTGTGTAAGCCGTGGAAAAATGCATTGTTTACGTCCAATTGATGTAAAGGCCAATTTTGAGAAAAGGCAAGACATAAAACAATGTGTATTGTAACAGGACTGAAGGTTTCAAAATAATCTCTTCCTGCTTGTTGGAGAAAACCCTTCGCCACAAGACGAGCTTTGTATTTGTCAATAGAACCATCAGATTTCTGTTTGATACGGAAGACTCATTTGTAACTGATTGGAACATGAGATGATTTGGGAACCAATTCCCAAGTACCATTGTGTAACAAAGCATTAAATTCAGCATCCATAGCTTTGCGCCAAAGAGGATCTTTCATTGCTTGTCTAAGGGCTCAAGGGGAGGAGGAAGTGGGTGCTTGGTGGTGAGATTCACAAATTTGTCATTATAGTATTTAGAACTTGGCTTTCGTATGCAAGCTGGACGTGGGGAAACAGATGATGAATTTGGTGGTGATAGAGTAATATGTGGAGAAGAGATGGTAGAGCTAGATGTGGAAGAGGGAGAGTGTATAGGAGAGTGATGGTCAATAATGAAAGGTGGCTCAGTAGTGTTTAGAATGGGAGGTGAAGGAGTAGGCAAAGGAATATTTGGTGATATTGGTGCTACTGTAGGGACGAATGGAGGACTGTCCACTGGAGGGGAAACATTGACAGCTAAAAAGAGCCCATCCGCTTGCTTAGAACCTACAAGAAAAGCATCTCAAATACGGTTAGAGAATATATCTGAGTTATTGTCAACTTGACGAGGAAACACATGTTCGACAAATTGGACACGACGAGATAAATATACACGATTAATAGTGGGATCAAAACATTTATAGGCAGATTGTGAAGTAGAGTAGCCAAGAAAAAATGGACTGAGACTGAAGTTTAGAGGTATTATATGGGCGTAACCAAGGAAAACAGAAACATCCAAAAGGTTTAAGACGTTGATAATTTGGAAACCGTTGAAAAAGTATTTCATAGGGAGTTTTGAAAGACAACATTGAGGAAGGAAGACGATTGATCAAGTACACAACAACTTGAAAAGCATGAGACCAAAAATATAAGGGAAGTGATGCAAAGTGTAGCAAAGAAAGACCAGTCTCCACTACGTGTCGATGTCGTTAGGTAGTGCCATTATGCTCAGGTGTGTGGAGACGTTGTGAAATGAGAAATCCCACAAGAGTTGAAAATGGGAATAAGCTTTTGGTACTCCCCTCCATTGTCAGAGAAAACTGAAATAATTTTAGTTTGAAGAAAGACTAAGTCGTTGTGCTTAAGAACAAAACTAAGAACTATATTAGAAGGATGACCAAGTTTGTGGAATCCAGATTTTCTGTCCAGTTTTATAGTGTCTTATTGTGTCCAACGAATCTTAGCCACCCATTTATGCGGTCCCCTCGTTTATTTATACGGGATCCACACGAGACCTACATAAATAAATGGCTGAGATTCATTGGATACAATAAGACACCATAAAAACTGGAAAGAAGATCGTGTCCCAGTTTGTGATGCCAAAAGGACAAAGAAGCTTTGGTGGCGATATTGACTTGAGGCTGACATGGAAAAGTTGCACAATAAACGTTATCATTGTTCTCTCCCCGCATTAGAGGTGCTCCCGTGTGTAGATCCTTCATAAGAAAATGAGATGAGAAAAATTCAACAGAGACTTGGTTAGATTTACATAATTTTGCTATGGAAATCAAATTTGTTTGTAAATCTGGAACACACAAGACATTTGATAATGTAATTGGTTTGGAAGGCGTATGAATTTGTGTGTGATCACTCTGAGAAATTGAAAGGCCTTTACCATCACCCAAAAAATCTCATATGGACCCCATAGTCAGAGTAAGTCTACAAAGCAGATAAATTTGTTGTCGCATGATGTGATGATGCACTATCAAATAACCAAGGTTGTTGCGACATAGCTGGAGAATTGATGGAGGTGGTAGCATTGGCTACTGGACTTGGAAGTTTCTGGGAAGGCTGAGAACTAGTAACATGAATGTTGTTCTCTTTCAGAAATCTGGCAAGTTTCCTGCAGTCAGGAGTGTCATCACCTGTAATTTCAAAAAACGACAAAATATATCTTGTCAATATGACCGATGGCCATTCTGATTTTGTCGAGGATAATTTCCTCCATAGTTGCCACGGGACCTACGAGAACTGGAATTGTAACCTTGAATGGATCAGTTGGAATGTTGGGCAGTTTGCTTTTGAGCAACCTTTGCTATGACAAGAGTAGGAGGAGAACTCAAGCCTTTGTCTTTCAATGTTCTTACAAAGTCAGTTAACTTATCAAATAACTCTGAAAAGTCAATAGAAGATTCACAAACTTTGAGAGCTACTACAATAAGACTGTATTCATCCGCAAGTTGAGTGATGATGTGGACAATAAGATCTTCATCACTTATTGGATTTTGAATGAGAGCTAGTTCATCTGCAATAGATCGCATTTCATTGAAGAATTCAGCAACTAGTTTGGTTCCCTTTGAAGTTTGAGCAAGCTTGGCTTTGAGAGAGATGATTATGGACCGTGAAGAGTTCGCATAGCTACGAAGTAGCCTCTCTCGAGCTTCTTTGGAAGATGCGGCTGAGGAGATGATTGGTTTAATGCTTTCTAAACAGCTACCAAGAATTGCACTAATAAGAATTTGATCTTGCCCATACCAGAGAGTGTAGGCTGGATTACAAGTCTGTTTCTCGCTATCAAGAAATTGCGGTGGTAAAGCTAGAGTACCATCAATGTATTCTAACAGATTGAAGCCAATAAGAGTTGATTGAATTTGTCTTCTCCAAACAAGAAAGTTGGTAGAAGTTTGATAGGGAAATTGGTTGGTCCATTTAAATGCACAATAGATGGTGTTGTTGAGCTAGACATAGTCGGATCGAAAAGAAAACTCGTTGGATTGTTTAAAGCTCTGATACCATATAAGGATATTGAATTTTTGTATAAACTTACATTATTGACTGCCAAAGTGATTACAATTTATAGAAGAGATTACAAGAATATAAGAGATAAAATAGCATACAGTTACAACAATAAGATTGAGAAAATGAACTGTATAAACTGATTACAACAACTAGCTTAGCTGTTATAGATTTGAATCAGAGTTTGTTGACGGCATGGACTGAGTCTCTACACTCTCCCCTGCTAATTTTACATCCCACAACTTCCTCTGATTGCTTACATTATAGCAGTTCAGATACAAGTCTAGAACTGACTCGATCAACAAGCTAGTTCCATGCACTATTTGAAGAAAGATACAAAAGGAATGCATACTCTTAACACTTAGTTTCACTAAAGGAACTTCAGTAAAAACAAATTGCACAAACACAATGCAACAATGGCGATTAGCGAAAGAAGTAGTTTGATTTCCGACCACCGTTGTACATGACCAAACATATGTAACATTACTCCATGCCTCCCTTTCTGCATATAGGATCATCTTTTGGAGTAAAGAGCTGCAATTCCACAAGCATGTCGCTACATTTTTGCAATTGACAATTACCCGGAAAACACAGAGCTTCTTCAAGAATAAGTAAAATCCATATTGTAGCAAGTCGGGTTACATGGATAAGTACAGTCAATTTCATTCACTGTTCTTCGGTTAAAGAACCAATCACCCACTGATTCTGCAATGGTCTGTCACAGTAGGCAGTAGCCGGTCTTAGAAGATACGAAATATACGAGCGAAACCAGATATTGAGAATGCCATGTTTCAATCGAATACCTATCACAATACTAACAAGATTTTCGCACCTTATTATTTAGTCTCGGAGAATTTGGTGAATGCCATGTCTCAGCCATCCAGGATTGGCAATGAATGAAACAAGAATTTATGAACAGTCCCCCTCCCTTATCTTGCTGGAAATCACTCAGTGCTCTCAGCAAAGAATTACGAAAACCTGGTTATTGTAAGCAGACAAGCAGCAACAACTTGATCAATCAAAGATTGAATAATGATTTCCACTTTGTGATATCCATGTTATGCAACAATGGAAACAACCTATTTGAGTGATCCAATTACCTTGCAGTATCTTAATTTGTTCAGGATCACAATATTTAAGGCTCAACCTGCATTTATACCAATAGTAAAGAGGATCGGATACATCCGGAGCCAAGATATGTTGTACCTAAAGATAATATAACCAAATAAGCGTATTGTCCACGGATAAAAAGATGATAATTCCAAAATGAAAAGAGGCTAGAAGTGTATTTAGTGAATACATTACCTGCCAAAAGTCATAAGCTGGGTTCAGAATGAAAATAGGGGTCCTCGTATATTTAATTATTTCTTGAGGAAAAAGACACTGCCATCATAGTTCACAACAAATAAAAGAAATGGTGCTTTATGAATTATTTTTAAGAAATCAAACAGCTATTCTAAGAAGATGATGTGTGGAAACCATATGTACAGGAGATAAGGAAAAAGAAAAGAACAACACCTGCCTTAGATGAGTCCATTGTCTTAATACAACTCTTGGGCAAACTTTTTGCTACCCCCTGCAGAGTGACGAGTTAGATATATGTCGAACTATTACTAATTTTACTTTTAAACATTTCTTCGCTCGTTACAATTCAATGACTTGGAGCTGCCAAGTAAGCACACACTATGCATACATGCCATGAAGAATTGAGAGAAAATAGAAATTCTCAATTAACTGAACCCAGAATGGAGAGAAGTTTGCCATTTTGGATAACCATACCGAACCGAGTGATTAAGAGTTAATTTCTCCATTAATGTGTCAGAACTAACATTTCATCCATAATTTTGCAGGTGGTGTATCACACACATCAACCATCAACAAGTAAAAAAAATTTAGGAAAGAAAAAGTAAAGTTAAGCCAATTGGCAAGTTATTGTTGAAGCTTCTACAATGAGGAGTGAGTAAAACCTGAAGTCCGACAACATCTCTGTAGAAAGATCTCATGGTGTAATTCCCAAAAACATCTTTCCTAAACAAAGAGGAAGCAATGATTGATAGTTACATTTATGCACATCTACTAACAGCATTATACACATAAGGCAATCAATAGTTCTAAGACATCTTTTACGAATAAAGAGCGTATCATGCAGTTGCATAAAGATTACAATGCTTAGAAATCATACTCATCTAGGAAAAAGCCTGCATCAGCAAGACATTTGACTGTTGCATCTTTTGGCAATAGCTCTCGGAACCCATCACAATGAATATAAGTAGCCAACCCTCCGGCAGAGCATCCTGAAAGAAGAGCCTGCAAAGTTTTCATATATACCAGCAAATGAACAATGCTTACAACAACGCAATATGGGCAGCAAAATGTAATAGTCCAACAAGTTAAACTCAACAGCAAGTGCAAGCAAATCCCTCACATTCATTTATACTCTATAAATTGACATATAATAAGGAAGAAGCAAGGCCACACCTGTTTAGCAATGGACAACCCTAAGGACAGAAGCTCATCCATAATAGCTACCCAGATGAGTTGGCCTCTGAAGAAAAGTTCTGTTCCATTCTAAAACATAAACACAAGCAACAATGTCAAACAAAAGACACAAAAGATTCTAGCTTTTTAGCAAGAAGCCCCAACAAGCAACTAAAACTTTAGTTACCTTAAGCTCGTTATCCGGGTGACCAGCAAAAGACCCACCATCACAGTATCGTATCTTGACCTTGTTCCAATCATAAAAATCTGCAGAAACAAAAACAATAACACAAACATAAACATAAACCAACTGCATATTAATCAAAAGTACTAAACTTTAACCTCAATTTACCGTGAACTTACCGGGATTTTCAGAGGGGTAACGGCTTAATATTCCGGAGAAGCGAATTTGCCGTTCCATGAGATTAGAGGACCCCAAGTGCGTCGTTTTTCGCTGCAAGCATGACTCCATAGTATTACACCAACCTCCACCCTGTAACAACACAACAACAAAAAAACATAATTAAACCAAAAGAAGTAAAATTTGATTCAAAAATTGCAGAGAAGATAAATACCTCAACGTGAAGCAACCAGTTGTTAGAGCCAGATCCAAAACCCTTTTGAAAATGGTAGCCAGGTGAGCTCCCATCTAAGCACACTATTTTTACAAACAAGAAAAACATAAAAATGAGTCCAACTGAGAGCAAACAACTGTGAGTTGAAGAAGGATGGGAGGTAGAATAAGTACGAGCGCCTCTATCTTTGGCACTGCTGAGCAAGGTCAAGTCAACGAGATCGGCGGTCGCAGTTGGATCTAACGGTCGATTGAGATCGACCGAGCGGGTGTCGAAGAAGAGAGTGAGTGCGAAGAGGATTACAGCCACTCCGACGGCTACGATTGCCCAGTCCTTCTTCGACCATTTTCTCCACCATAAAAGAGCGCGAAGCCTGGGAACTGTTGCCATAAAAGCGCCTGATAAAAACAAACAAGTCAACTCATAACATTTCGATACAGCCTCTGTTTTTGTTCGAAAATCGGTCCGCATGGAGCCCAAGTTGGTGGGGCTATCTGTTATTTTATAGTCAACGTTTTACTCGTGATCCTTAACATGTCAAATTTTCTACATAAATATTTTATTAAATGCTTATAAATTAATAATGTATTCAAAAAATGAAATTTTATAAATTTTTATAGTAATTATAAATATTTAAAATTAGAATATATTTTAAATATTTATGTCATTACTTTATAAGCTATTTTAGGGATAAAGTTGCGTACTATCAAACCTCCTCAGATTCTGCTTTATTACGAAAATTCGGACTGGGTATGATGATGACGACAACTTTATAAGCTATTTTAGAAGGTAAGAAACATAAAATTTGTATAAAAATTTTAGAAAAAAATTTAATTCTTAAAATTCTTAAACTTCAATTACAAATTTAAATTTAAATTTTAAATTTTAAACATTGCATTCAGACTAATCAAATATTACTTGTATAAATAGCTAATTAAACTCTTAAATTAAACACAACTCATTCTTAAATTAAACTCAATTTAATATAATAATTTATTATAATTATCTTAATAATTACTTTGAGTTAAATTAAATTATCATGTTCTTAAAATTATATAATATTTAACTAATTCATATATGATACTCATATAATGTATTATTAGACTTTTTTTCTGAAAAATTAAGATTAAAAGAACATTTCTTAAAAATTTTAATGATTAAGAACAACAGGATTAGATCTATATCTCTTAAACTATTTTCGATCATCAATCATTTTGTGCATCCATCAAATTGATAAGTCTAAATTTTTGGTTGCAATGGGAAAACAATCTGATGCATTGGTCTTTCTTCAGTTCAAGGGCCAGCCATGAAGTCTCAACACTTCAAGAGAGCTCAGGAATAATAAAATGGGATTCCATGGTTTGCTAAAATTACTTGTCCAGGGAAAGTGTCTACCAGATAAATCTTTGGACGCCAGGCTCATGGCTCCAATGGAATGGTCGAAACAAGAACATTGTCATCGTAAAGCAATCGATCGCCAGATATATAGCTCCGGTTAGCAGTAAAGTTCTACTGTCAGTGATAGGGGAATGAAGTATCAAGAAATAGAATGGTATGGTGTAGTATCTGAATTCAATTAGAGGAGCAGGAACTAGAACTGCAGCTGTAGCCAAAAAGTAAGCCAATACCCAGATTTTTTTCTTTCCAGCTTTCCCTGCAAAGGAATGATATTTAAACAAGAGACAACAGAAGTTGGAACTGAAACGCATAGTGAACGAGTACATACTAAATAGACTGAAGATGGAAAACCAGGAATATAAGTAAAGTGGGATCAATAGATACTTCATCAGCCAATGTGCATTGATCACCTTTCTCCAAAGATAGAAGGTATAATGCCGATTGTCGGCGAGAAGATAGGGATGAGCTATGCTGCAAGAGTATTGACAGATCAGTTAGATTATGTTTATAGTTATAAATTATGGTAAAGCTGATAAACTTCTCACAAGAAAAGGGGGAATTAAAAAAGAAAGCAAGAATGGATTCTTCAGAGCGATAACATTACATTTTGACCCAATATATTGACCTGCATCAGTAGATAAAAGAGATATATGTGCAAAGCAAGGAGCATCTATAAACTTCAAGAGACAGCCAAGGGAATTTAACAATTTGACTCAATATATTGACCTGCATTAGTGGATAAGAGAGATGAATGTGCAAAGCATCGAGCATTTATCAACATCAAGAGAGAGCTAATGGAAATTTTATCTAATCTTTTTCTTGGTCTCACCTGAAAAAGTGTATGGACAGGAGGCCAGCAACAACACCCACCAGCCATTGACAAAAGCTAAGTGGCCAATTCTTCCTGAACGACCGGGTCATATTCAGAACTTGATGAAGAGAGAAGTGAATAGGAGCCATTAACAAAGCAGATACCAGACTGAAATACATGACCTGGGCAAAATGTGCAGAAACTGCATGAGCTTCTTTTGCACCTACAATATCAGGAGGTTGAGTAAGAAACCAATTCATACAAACACAACTAAGTTCAAGAATAGTATGGTTGTACCAAGAACAACACTTCCATTCCAACGCACAAATGCAACAAATGCCACCAACACCATGACGAAGGGGCTAAAGGTAAATAGAAGTTTCCATTTCATATGCCATGATGTCAAACAGATAGCATGAATCTCATCAATAAAACCTGCAAAAGATTCCAGAATGGGGTACTGTCAACATGATGATAAATGAAACTCACTAGTCTAAGACTAAGAAAGCAATTGCTAGTAGACAAGTGGGGACTGTACAAGGAGAGTAAGTACAAACTTCTCAAAGTGAAACATACATGCAGAAGCAGAACAGAACCTGGAAAATATGTTGTTGAGGAGGCAGGTCTATGTACCGTATGATGCTTGTCGGTATTCATAGCAATATTTTGCTTTCTCCTCCTCATGTTAGAGCTTGTCTTTACAAGATTGATGGAAGAAAAGTTACCAACTTTCCTGCTTAGCATATGAGATTGATCAACTTCCATAATTTCTCCTTCACATGCCAAAGTAATGTCAATAATCCCAGTGCAAGCAACAAAAAGCATCCATATGATATTTGTTTGCCGAACCAAAACTGCAAATGCACCAAGCTGCATAAAATGAAAAGGAGCAAGGACAATCACTTTTGAGAAAACTAAATTAAGAAGGGTACAAGAGATCATATATGTCAATTGAAGAATAGACAGAACAATGGACTGGTGTCTATAAGACTGGACTATTGTATTTGATGAATCATGACGATAACAGAATGGTTTGCCCGGTTGACTTTATGGAGGAATCCATTATCCATAAGATATCATAAGAAATTATCATCTATTTGCTCAATGGACAGAATGGTTTGCTAGACTTCATACTTGGACAATGATGATGATGATAGAATGGTTAGCAACACTGACTTTATGCAGGAATCTATGATCCACAGAATATCATCAATAGTTATCATGCATTTGTAGGTAAGTTGGCAAAAACCCAAAGAAGATAATCTATTTTACTGCCAACAAATGAAGCTTAGGCTGCAGTGAATATAGGAGATTTCCTTGTAAACATTAGTTAAATCAAGCACATAGTAAAACAACTTCAATTTTCCCTCATTTGAAAGGAGAAAAGTGCAAGAGAGTGCTCTATTTTAACACACCAATATAATAATTAATTATTCTACCTAATATTAGTTCAATTTATATCAAGAAAAAGATATCATGAACACTCATACTTCTATATCTTAAAAGAAAGAGGGGAAGTTTAGCTGACTTGTGTACCAATGCGCTTAAGTAATATCTCTTCTTCAAACATGCAAGATACATAGCAAGCACCGCAGTGAGTGACGCAACATCGGTATAGTAAAGAAAAGTGAAGAACCAGTGGAGGGGATACAGTGCAAGAACCACAGCAACAACTGTTGCCTTTGCATTTGCAATAGCTGGTCTCAAATGGGTGATTATCTCAAATACGACAACGCCACATAATACTGCCAACACGCAATTTACAGAGCGAAGAATTGCAGTGGAGCACAATTCAGACAAGGATGAAACCCCGTTTGTCAAGAACATGCCTGGAAACAAACAAGCAACATGGGCAAGCGAAAGGTAGTACCTGCAAAAGTTATAAACTCAATGTATCAATTTCTCTATTTAACATTTGCAAGTAAAACTCCCATTTCCACTAGTTTTCTACATTGCAGAATAATAAAGATCAAAGGATTCACCGATAATGGATATTTTCATCAATCAAAGAATGCAAAGTTGGTATTGAACAACAATCAATATAAGAAATGCGTACTTGCATTGAAGTTTCAATCTTCTACATTCTATAAGGTAATATTTCACTTACACATCTAAAAACAAAGTAACAAACTTCAAATTCGGGTGATTTGTTGTAAGAGATGGAGATCTTACAGGCCAGGTGGAGTGGTGATCATAGGGTCCCAACTCCAAAAATTTCCTCTGCAGTACTGTTGAGTCTGAGGAATGTGGAAAATCTCATCCTGCAAGCAATTGGTTCTTCTTAGAGCATTGAAAATCACAAACAAACAACCAAAAATTCAATCTTGGTTTTCAAAGCTCTTACCATATAAGGATCGGATACAACGCGATTTACGATAATAGAAGTGGGTATCACCCACAAGCTAATTATCACTACCACTGCTATTCTACCCATCTCTCTGTACCTGTTCTTGCTCTCAGATCTTTACAAACTACATAAATTAGGGTTCCATTAGCGTGATTTTTCCAAATTATATCAGCTGGTCAACGATCGGTGGACTGGCTCTAAGCCCTGTGTTTGGAGATGGGAGATTCAAGCTTGATATCAAACGAATTCGACAAATAATTACTCTGTTTCCGGTCAGTTGCGTAAGGGCTGTTTGGAAAGGTTTTTGGGGAGGTTAATAAGCACTTTCTTCCGTACAAAAACTTTTTAAAAAATAAGTATTTGATTGAAAAATAAAAAGAACTTTTTTAATAGATATAAATTTTTTGGCAACCAAAATATAGTTTTTTAAGAAGCTCAAATCTGGAGCTTTTTAAAAATGTCTCTCAAATGAATTTTTTTAGTAGATTTTTCAGATCTTAATAAGCCTATTTCAAAAAAAAAACCTATTTTTTAGTCTTTTTTGCTCTTATGTTTTACATATAATTTTTACAATACCCACAAACTCATCTTCACGTTTATCTTGTAAACTCATTTTCTCTATATATTTATATGTTTTAATATTTATTTTTGATATTAGTTTTACTTATGTTATAATCCATACAAAAGATTTGATTAGATATATTTTCATTTATGTTTCATATGGTTTAAAATTATATAATAATTAATATATTTTGCTTTGCATATTATTTAATATACTTTAAATAATTTTTATATATATAAATAATTTTTATTACAAAATAAAATATATTTAAAATTAAAAGTGCTTTTTATTTTTATATTGTCAAACATTATTTTTATTTTTATATTAAAATTTAATATACTGTATGAAGTTCTTTCAAAAAAATTCTTTTTTAAATTACAACCGAATAGTCAACTAACTTCTTAGAAAAGTTATTCTCAGAAAAAATTTACAGACAAAAACTCTACGGATATAAGCTCAACCAAACAGGGACTAAATCCCAATACTAATAATAAATATATGAAAAATAAGAATATTATTTAAGATAATAGTGTAAATATAAACAATAATTTTAAAAAGGATATATGAACTTATCAATACAAAAATAAAGATTTTTGGGTTGATTATCTTAATCACCAAATAGAAGATAATGGAATGATAGAGTTAAGCTCCGGTATAATTAAAGAACTAGATATATATAAAAGCATATAATATCTAGTGATAATTAATGAGTAAATTGAATAGATAAAAGGGAAATTATTAAAAAAAAGGGTTCTAATATATTACTTATAAATAATTAAATACCGATAAGTAAAATTATACTAAACGCGAGATTTGGAGAGTTTTACTTTGCTAAATGTGAGATCGGGAGAAGTTCGGTGTATTTAATTTATAAAAGTTTTTAAATAATTATTAAAATTTTAAAAAATTGGGACTAAATTTTAAAATCTTTTATATGTTTAGATGTTTTTAAATTATATTATCTCTAAAATCTTTTATATGTATGTATTTATTTTTATTAAAAAATAAAATATGTAGATGTTATGTTTCATAAGTGCATTAGAAGAAGGATTTTGATTTTGACACAGACGTAAACTCTAAAGCTTCATTGTTATATTAACCAAGACGTATTATAACATCGTATTTTATTGTTCTTCTTCAATCTATTTAGAGAGAATTTAAGTGTTTGTATTTAGATATATTCTGATAAGACCTTCCGGTTATGCTTAATTCATGTTAAATTCAGAGCATGAATCCCAAGAGACCGATGTACAAGGTGGTGAATCGAATCTTGATTCTTCCCAGGTTCTCACCCCAGAAGTTGAAGATTTGAGTAATGATTCACCAATGGAGTCAGAAACGTCAACAGAAACATCACCATCTTTGCCAAAGATCAGGGTCAAGGTACTGGAGCACAAGGAAGTGGAGGAGGAGGAGGAGGAGAAGGAGGGATTCAGAACTCCGACATCTTTGGAACACAGAATTCCTGAGCTCACGGAATGTCCACCAGCACCAAACAGGGTCAGAACAAGTCCTGAGAGAAGAAGATGGCCACCAGTTCCCTCCGGCAGTTCCGGTGACTTCCTCTTCCGTCCAATATTTCATTATACACCATCTCCAGAAAGTCTTCTCCGTCCACTTCCTCAGAAGAATGCGAGGTTTCATTGAGATGTAGAAAGAAAGGACAATCGTTGAGTATCGAAGAGCTTAATAACTTTAAATTATGTCCTCCCTCTTTCCACATTCATGTAAGGCAATTCAGTATTGCAAATATACTTTTACGAGATTTGGAATTTAGCTAGATTATAAGTATGTGTGTGATTATAACTAGTGAAACATATAAGAAGTTTAGTGTTTAATAATACTCAATCGTTATCATCAATCCATAACTCATCGTGTTCATTTACGAGTTAGGCAGGAATCTGACCAGCAACAAAGAAAAAACATGATTGGAGAGTACGTATAGCTTAGTAATGCACTTTAAAATGCATGCATGCAAATAGAATACGAACCCAGTTCAAAACCGAGTGAAGTACCGCAAAAGATTGAAAGCAACTCCTTTTTCTCTCTTCCATTACACTCCATTTTGATGTTGTAGTTCTGTTAATCTTCTTCTGTGTAATGTCATAACATGGAGTGCATGAACTGGGATGCTTTTAGTGAACATCTTAAAAGGCATGGGATTGAGTGAAGAGAAAGAGTTGCAGTCTAGAAAAGTGTGTGGAGCATTCTCCTGTTGTTAAGGAGATGTTGAGAAGAGAAACAACAATGCATGATGATGATGATGGAAACGATCGGAAGATGACTGCAAATTCATATTCTTCGAAGAGTTTGCGAATGAGCAAAAGAGGAGGAGCTTCTTTATTGAAGAACATTAAGGGTGTTGCTCATTCTATATCAGTTCGAGAACAACAGCTCAACACCCGGGTGGATTAAGGTTAGGCAGACAGGGAAGTTCCATAATGAGCCAAGTGCTTTGCGTCTGCTAAGATATAAATCTAACTGATAGATTTGCAGTAACGGATAGATGACACTAAATGTATTTGCAGTAAGTACTGCTTTCGTCTTCAACGGACAAACTGTGAGATTACAGGACATTGAAACCAAGGCTTGCCTAAAGTTGTTTGCTCATAATGATTATGGTACAATTTCTAAGACTGGAGCTGTGGCTCAAGCATGCTGCTGTTTGTTTGTAATCTGTATTACTGAAACTTCTACTGAATTGATTTGACAGTAACTTGCATAAGGTTCGATCTCATGGATGATAACTACTTCATAAGTAGCTCACTTGATGATAAGATTAGAATATGGAGGATACGCCAATGGCCAGGTAGAGCCATGTCTTCTTTAGTGTGTTGGTTCTCCATAGAAGTACTCAATCTGAACTCCATTATCTCAGAAAGCTCGTAAATTCCTGAATGTTTCATAGTTTATCAACATTACTGTATCCACATTCAAATCTCACACTTCTTTTTGTTTCTGAATCTAAGGATTTATGGTGCTAAGGGTAATGGGTTAAACTAAGTCTTAAGGACAAGGTTGTTGTTCTACGTAAGAAAAGTGTCAGGGGAAAGAAATTACAGGCTTCCAGGTAAACACTGTCACTACGAGTCTGCTCTTTTTGTTTCAAGATTATGTTATAATCATAGTCACAACCTCCATGAATGCTTAAAAGATAGCTTCCCCAGTAAATCCATCAGAAGTTATGTTTACTTCTGCGGATTCCTGAGTACGAATCTTGGATGGTACAGAAATTGTTCATATGTTAAAGGGGTAATCATCACCCAACATTCAGAAGCATTCTTGTGCTGAATCACTTGTATCCTGTCCAAAAAGACACATCAACGCAGGCATTTCTGATTTAACAGGTTTGAGAAATGTCAAACAGTCAAATTCATTCAGGCACCGGAAAAGCCAGGAGTGTGATCACCACTGACCAGAGCTTCCAATGCAGAGATGTATCAGTAAGTAGCAATCCCATGGAATGATACTGTGAACGTTCCTCTACTCCATCACAGCATTCTTCTGGTTGCAGTTGACCCAGAAGATGGTGTTGGAAATAGCAGGAGAGAGCTCAGTCCTATGGCACGGGAGTCACCAAACAGGGAAGAGATTCCTACCTCCTCTTCCAGAGAAAAATAACAGCACAGAGATTTTCCGAATTCAAGTTCAAACTTTAGGAATTCGGGTCCTTCACAACCCGAGGGACTTTAGGAGGTTTTACTTTCTACCGTTGACTGATTTACTTTTGTACACAAAACGGTAAATATCAACAACAAACACGGTCTTCGTTCGCGCAATATATCTAAAACGACGGCGTAAACAAAAAGCCCAAGCCTTTGTGTTTAAATTCAAAACTAAGCGGCTTACCGCCTGAAGCAAACTCCGATCTCCAACGAAAGGAACTGAATAAATTCAAATCAAATGAACTCGTCGATTTCTTACTCGATCGACGACAAGGAACTAGACGACGCCGCATTGTGGGCCGTGATCGACTCCGCTGAAGCCTCACACTCCTCCTCCAGATCCCGCAAACCTCTCGCTCTCAAGTGCTCATCTCCGGCCACTAATCTCTCCAGCCGATTCCCTCCTCCGACCAAGGTTCAGAGCCCTAAATACCAAGTCCCCACCATCTCGTCCAATTCGAGTCCTTATCACAGGCCACGGAAGATGGCGAGAGCATGTGCGTCGGAAGTGAGCGAGAGCACTAGTCCTCTGGCTCTCGTCAGGACTCCGGTCACCGCTGGCGTGATGCTACAGCAGAAGTCTCCGGAGGCCTATTTGTCGCCGCAGATCGGGAGGTCGGAGGTTTCTCCGGTGAGTTATGTGATTGCTGAGGAGAATGATTCTAGGAGGCATTGCTTGAATGCTAGCTTTCCTTCGGTTTCACTGTTTAAGGAGTATCAGAATGCGGCCATTGCGGTAGTTGCTCTCGACATGTTTGATATTTTGCCTCATTGACTAGAAGGTTTCGAAATTACTCAATTTGAGGTTCTGTATTTTGGTTGTTAATTGACAGATTTTGGAGAAATCTGATTACACTATGATTTCTGGGAATCCTTTCATTAAGAAGTCAGGTGAAATAAGCAATGATTTGTCTTTACTGAAGTGGAACAGGGGCAATTGATTGACAATTTGATGTTTAGGTTTGTATGCTCAATATAGGTTGGAGGAAGATTTCGTTTTACTTCAATATCTCCTATGAAATCAGAGACAAAACTATTGAATTCGATGATGACCGGAATGTCCAGCGCGCCGAATTCATTGTTCGAGCTTACATGCAGTACGTTCTTTGACTGAATTAGGTTTTTGAAATTGATGGCTTTTGCTATGAATTAGCAGTAAGTTCATCATAAATATTCTTTTTCCGTAGTTTTGATTGTTGTTTCTCTTTTGTGATTAGGGGGGGTAGGTTTTCTGATGGATGGGGCTCATGTGAGAGGCGCGAGAAGAGGTTCTCGAAACCAAATCATGACATCCCAAGTACAGCAGAAACTAGGGCTAAAAATAAGGCTTGCCAAGTATGTGCTCTCCCCTTGTCAGTCCTTTGTGACATTCTATATGTGATAAATCATTCATTCATTAGTCAACTTCATATTTGAACCCATAAATTGGACGAGGTTGAGCTAGACGATGCAGTTTTGTTTGTGAGTAAATCTTGAACTAATGCTGAACATAGAAGTCTTATTGGTTTGTTTTTCGATATAAAACTTAAATAAAGTCTTGCAAGTAATTTCATCTAACACTTTATTGGACGAGGTTGAGCTAGACGATGCAGTTTCGTTTGTGAGCAAATCTAGGAAAATCTTGAACTAATGCAGAACATAGAAGTCTTATTGGTTTGTTTTTCTATTTAAAACTTATTAAGTCATGCAAGTAATTTCATATAACTCTTTATAGGAGATTGATTCAGATGTTTTAGAGACAGTAAAATGTAGGTTTCTGAGAAGGCTTGAGTGCTATTTATATGAATTTCAAATCCAACTGAGCTTATATTCATTGGTATTACTTTTTTGCTCCTCGTAATCAAAGCTTGACGTTGACATTAAGATCATCGATTTTGAAGTCTCTACAATATGATTCAAATCTTTCTAAATGTCTGACTGCATAATTTTCATTATTGTTGAATGTAATCATTTTCCACATTATCCTTAAACGTGCTGTTCTCTTAGTTGACATGCATTTTCAGACCAATGGTGGTAACTGCTGGGTTATGTGAGAGGAATTAAGTGTACGATCAAATAATATAAAAATTTAATCCTAAAAAACCTCCTTAAGGTGAGAAGTAAAAATTAGGGTACAAGTCAGTATTTCTTCCACTATTAAAAGTAATGAGTATAACACAAATTCCTCTCTAAAATTAATTGGAAGCAAAACAACGAAAGCAACCCTCAATTCTTGGCCCTTACGAAGAATTTACCCACAAAAATACTTAATATTTTTCTCAACTTACACTAACAAACTCTTACTATTTTGTAATAATCAAATATTTGATATAACATTCAAATATTTGGCTTTGCTCTCAATCTCTCTTTCTCACTTTGTCTTTCTTTTCTGTATGTGTTAAAATGGCTAAAACATGGCCAATTTATGGCCTTCATGTACTTAGAGACTAAGTCACTAAAACTTGGCAACAAAGGACCTTTCTTTGGCATTTATTTTTGCTTGGTGAAGGATTGGTCACGTTGCCAATCTTGCTTGCCACACTTTCCCTCTTTTTTAAGAGTTAAAGTCAAGTGTTTCCATTGGTGGGACTCACTTAAGAATTTCCTCTGAGGTTTAACGTACTAAAGAGGGTGTGGTTAGAAAAGGACGTTCCTATGATCGTTTACGAGTCTTTGGCTGCAAGGCATAAGACGAAAGGTCAAAGTTGGACTCCAAGACAAGGAGTATGTGTTTATTAGTTATGGTTAAGATGAGTTTGGTTATAAGTTTTATTTTCTTGTTGAGAAGAAACTTGTTAGTTGCAGAGATGTTGTGTTTGTAAAAGATCAGACCATAGAAAATATTACAAAAAGTTGAGAGGACAAATTTGGAGTCTAATGATTTCACATAGTGTCGGAACAAAATGGAAATGAAAAACAAGATGGGCAACAGGATTTTGCGGATACTCCTATATAAGAAATGAAGAGCGGCTTCCAATTCCAGATCAAAACATATTAATGTTAGATATCATTAGATAAGAGATGTGTTAGCCTAGACTCTTTCCATTCAAGATCAAACTATATTGATGTCAGATATTATTGGATAAAAGGAGTGAGCGTAGAAATTACTCCACACAAATGAAAATGAGTCTCATATGATGACAAAGTCATTACAAAATGAGAAGCTTGAAACCTATTAGTCGATTGCGAGGATGACAGAATCTCCTACATTGGGGTGAGGAGAAATTTGTTAAGTGGGTCCTACTAATGGAAACACTTGACTTTAAGTTGGAAAAAAGGAAAGTATACCAAGCAAGATTGACAACGTGGCCAATCCTTCACTAAGTAAAAATGAATGGCCAAAGAAAGATACTTTGTCCTCAAGTTTTAGTGTCATGGTCTCCAAGAACATGAAGGCTATAAATTGACCATGTCAAAGAGAGATTGAGGGCAAGTCAAATATTTGAGTATTATTATCAAAATTTGATGATTACAAAATAGTAAGAGTTAGTGAATGTTGGTCAAAAAAATATTGAGTATTTTTGTGGTTAACGGCTTGGGTGCTTATGTTCATTGGCATTGAAAAGAAAAGTGGGCAAGATCACGATCTTTTCTTATTATTATTATTCATTTGCAATCTTATGCTTTTCTTCTTATTCTTTTGCTGCAACATGTCTGCAACTTCGCAGGACCTGCTGGGCATTGGACATTGTCGATCTAGTATGGGTCAATAATAATCACCCAATATACACACACAGGTATACTCATACCTCAAGAGGATTGTACCATAGTTTGATCAGAGTTAAGAAAGGAAAACAATACGCTGAAGATAAAAGCTTTAGTTGCTTCTGCCTACTAGTGAGCTTGGATTACCCTCTCCATTGCATACACATCAGACGCTTATTCTCCTTTTACGTGACCTAGTTGGATTCCTTGTAGTATTCTGTGGTTCTTAGGGGTTGTGCTTTGGACCGACAAAAAAGTTAGAACAGCTGAGACTCAGGAGCCTTTATGCCCTTGTAATAGTTAAAATCACTAATATAATTGTTTCTTTCGAGGATCCAAAGAAAAGCCAAAAATTTAATCTCTCCATTTCCACCAGTTTCCTGATACTTATCAGTCATTCCAGTTTGTTCTCAAGTAAATTCGGTTTGCCTCAATTTCTTATGACATGAGAAGAAAGGACGATGTTATTGGCCCTACTTCCCATTGAAAGATCGCTGTTCTAATGTTGGGGATGACACTCTTGTTGTCTTTTTTTTTTCCGCACAACTATGCGTTGTTAGCTTGACAGATTGTAGATACCCAGATGCAGAGAGAGCCAAAATTGGGTTCCGCATGGTTAACAGAGCCGTGGGCCAAAAGAAAAAGGTACTTCCTAAAAAGACCAGAACTCTTGTTATTCACAAAAGCATAATGTTTCTGCTTTTACTCTTTTTACAGTCTGATTATTAAATGGTACATCAACGTCTCTTTCCATTAGCTTAGATAATTGAAAATCGGGTGTAACAGTGCAAGCATGCTGATTTTACAATAAAATGGCTTCTATGTCAGCTTTAAATGGAGAATTTAGAGAAAGATTAAACCTTATTGATTAGGCTTAACACAATAATTTACGGTTCTTATTTTCTAGATGTGTATGGAATATACTTTCAAAAAAAAAAAAAAAGATGTGTATGGAATAAATTTTTAAATATGCATAACAATTCATCCATTGAATACAAGATTTAAAAAACTAAGCCACGTGAACACAACAAAACAAGCATGACGGATTGGGGTACAGAACCTTAAATTGAATTGGAAAGGACAGCGAATTTAACGGTTGCAAGACTTCGATAACCATGGATTATCAGTAATGCTTTCAAAACCAGGTTAAAAGTTAAATCGGTGTAATAGAAAATTTAATGTTTAAAAGGTTAATAGTATTATACTTTTAGTTAAATGTTGAATAAAATTAAAGAATTAAAAAATAATTAAGATAAAATTAAAGAATTAAAAAATAATTAAGAATTATTCTTACTTATTCAAAATTTTAAATTTTAATTGAAAAATATATTATTCAACGAAATTTAATTTATTTATTTTAATTTATAAAAATTAAATTAATTTACAAAAATTGGTCAGTTAATTAATAAAATGATTGGTTTTTAATAATAAAAACTATTAAATTAAATCAAACAAAACAATTGAAAACTTAGCTGAAAATTCAGTTGGTTCAAAATTTTCATTGTAAAATTGATTAAATCGGTTTGGTTTTTAAAACAATGATTATTAGCATAAGGCTTAGTAAATTTTTGTAAACGAAGTATTCAAAGAAATGAATGTATTTGTTAAAATGATAATAAATTGAATCAAGCTTGAGTCATAAAAATTAAATTTTCTTTTAGTGATCTAAATCTAAATTAAAATATGATAAATCGGATTCAGACAGCTTAAATTTTAATTAAATCAAGTAAAAAATATTATTTTAGTATAATTTTTAAAATGATAATACTTATAGTTAAGATAATATCATTTTATTTAAATTAATAATTTAATGAATTTAAATTTAATTTATTGATCAAATTGAATTAAGTCAATTGAAATTTATCATCCCTTGTGGACCGAGAGTGATATTATGGTTATATGGCCAGAGAAAAATAAAAGAATTATTGTTATGATTCTATTTATTTCAAAAATAATATTTTTTAAAGGAAATAAACTATCCAAAAGAACACAAGGTTTTATGAAAATGCTTAATTTCAATATGAATTATCTTTTCTGAAAGAAAAATATAACTTTCAGAAATTTTATACTTTATATTATAATAAATTAATATATTTTGTCGCCTTATCATAATATTAATATATTTTATTAACATATTTTATTATATTTTGAATAAATACGAAGTTTTAGAAAAAAGTTATTTTCTTCTAATTCGTAGTAAAGTGAAAACTAAATTTTATCTTGTATTCTTAATTTTATATTTTAATTTTATCTTGTCTTTTTAATTTTTTCTCAAAAAAAATCCATAATCCATAACTTTCTATTTGTATTTCCCATTTACCATCGTCAAAGGAGGTAAAATTTTCGCTCATTACCAAATTATAATAATACTTAGGGATGGCAATCCCGGCCGGCTTTAGCCCTACCCATGACATGCATAGCTTGGGAAGGCTCTATTTATTTATTTTTTAAAAAATTAAAAATGACGTCGTTTTGTTTCTCTCAATCGGGCTAAAAAGTTTAGTTCGTGACTCTGTCAATCAAGATTTGGCCCGCTGATTTCAAGTGAGGTTAGGTCAACCCGAGCCAGGCCCGAACTGGAATGTCATGTCTAATAATGCCTAATCCTATCAATTCTCTAATAATCTCACACCTCTTTTAAATTTGAAATTCCTAATCCAATGTTGTCTAAAAACGTATGGTTGATTTGAGAGTCATTAATTTTATTCGTTCTTTTATATTCTGATTGAATAATTATTGCCGCATACAAAAGGGAAAAGCTTGAAGGCGATATTTCAGAAGAACTAGACAAGAAATAATTAAGATGAAATGTGTATGCGGGAAAAGCTTGAAGGCGATATTTCAGACGAACTAGACAAGAAATAATTAAGATGAAATGTTTTTCACACGCAATCATAATTAAGGATGACAATAGCCGGTTTGGATTCGACTCGAAACTCGATTAAGTTTGAGATCAACGGTTTGAGCTTGAGTTTGAGTCCAATCAGGTCTAATTTTAGCTTGAAATATTTTTAAAAAGTTTAGAATGACATTAATTTTTTTAAAAAAATTCAAATTTTGGACCGAAAAGCCTAAATCTGAACTCAATTTGAAGCCTACAAATTTAAAAAAATTGAGTCTATTTCCAAGCTCGAACCCGAAATCCTGTCAAGATTGACTAGGATTGTTAATTTCAGATTAAATTGGACCGAGCTTCTTAACTTTAGGTTGGGTTTCGAACTTAATGTCAATCACAATTATGATTTTTATTTTTGTTTCCTATGTTTCAATATTTAATATTTTTATTTGAAATAATAAAAAAGTCCTAATTTTATTTAAATATATAAATTAAATTAAGTAATTGTTTTAAATTTATTGTCTCATATAATTAACAATTTCTTAAAATTAATAATTGTTTTATAAAATGAAGTTCATTTTAAAATTTTCTATAAAATTATGATTTTTTTATTAATTTACCCTATTTTAAATTATTAAAAATTATATTATTATAAATTGTTAAAAGAACTTTTTATTAAATATTTATCACTTGTTTTAATATAAATTATTATTAAATGTTAACTATCTGTTAAACATGTAACAATATATTTGTTCTTACATTATCTTAACAAGAATATACGTTAAAGTGATTTAATAATTTTTACATTTTTTAATTAATATAATATTTTATAATTTAAAAATAATTTTTAGGAGGAGTATAAATTATAAATTCAAGAAAAAGACTTCTGTGCGTCTCTTGCTATTTCATTGTTACATTTTCCCGGCATTTCCACTTCTTCCTCTGTCTCACAAGCGCGCGCCCCCACACACACTCTCTTTTGCCTGCTTAGCCGACAACATATGAGCTAACGAACGGTAAGACGTCACTTTCACGTCCCGTTCTCTTATGCTTCTCCTTCTCTTACATGCCTAAAGAAGCCAAGTGATGTGCTGCTGATGGTCAAGCATGTGTCAGACATTACAGCATTTCCATTTATCTTTTGCCACTTTTCTTTTTTCCTTTTAATGTTTAAACAATTCTTTTGTCTAATGAACAGTGTCAATAGCTCCTTATCTGAGGCTATTTCATTGGTTTTGACTTAGTACATCATCGGTCTGGGTTTAGCAAAGCTTATTGACTCATGGCTCAACGGGTAACTCTTTCTGTACCCTTTTGTTTATGTGTTTTTAGGTGTAGTTTT
>JAOQMQ010000005.1:33522175-33538541 GCA_027563845.1 Erythroxylum subrotundum | reverse complement strand
TCATTATATTAAATTGTATTCTTAATTTTGGATAATGTGATAATTGAACATGTGCACTTTACATAAATAATCATGTTATAAAAATAATTAAAATATAGGGTTGAAATCCAATTGGTACAAATTTATGTTTTAAACTGCATGCTGAAATTGGACTATGATGGCATACTATATTTACATTATACAATTATAAATGCATTATACATAATTATGCATTTTTTATAAGTATCAAAATAAATTAAAACAAATTATGTTTAAAATTATAATTTGCAATTATAATAATGGGTTAAATTCACTAGACCTCGTATAGTTTGAAACATTATCTATATATCCTTTAACTTTAAAAAACCATCAATATGTCCTTATAAATTTAATTTTATATTCTTCCTAATACCAATTTTTGTTAAAAACCCTAATTACAAACTTCAAAATGACATCATTTTTATTACATGACGACGACAACAACAATACCTAGTATGAATCTTGTTGATATGCGAGATCTAGAAATGTTCAATAGTATGTAGTCTTACCCCTAATTAATAGAGAGACTGTTTTTAATTTTTTGTTACATAACATTATGCGTGATATAGCACGTGGTAATATACGACGTCGTTTCGGGATTCACAGTTAGAATTTTTAGCAAAAGCTGGTGATAGAAACTATAAGAAGATTAATGAATTTAACCCTGTAATTATAAAGACAATAAACTATAGTTATATAATTGGACTTGCACTATTCGTAATTAGACTTATATTATTTATAAACATCGTAACAAACTTTATCTTTAGTGTAATCATACGACCCGAAAATTTAAATTTAAACTATAAGGTAAGGTCTACAAGTCAAAAGTGGTTTAGTTAAAAGACTTCAAAGTGACATATGAACAAAGAAGAACCAACTGTGAGTTTGAGACTAAAGACTAAAGACTTGCACAAAATCCAAAAGCATGAAGTGACCGGCGGAGGAAGGTGTACCAGACTTCCAATCACGCTTCCTTGAAGCGCGTGAAGTTCAAGATCGAATCACTCGGGCCAAGTGCCGGAGTCAGGTCCACAAACTGACAAAAACAGCAGTACTTTATCTGTCCTCTAGTGAGTCGTGAAAGTTACACGCGCTCAACTTGGCGTCAAGAATCTCGACTGGTCACTCGTCAGACATTCCATGTTTATTCTCTTCATAGTAAAACATCTTGCCGATCGTCATATAGAATTCTTCAAAATGAACATCGAAAGTTGGATCAGAGATAAGTTTTCTTCAAAACCCACATGGTGATCTCTTTGGTATGGAATTTAGTGTTGTTTTTGGAGTCTTTTGAGCATCTTGTTACTGTTTATAGTAGTTGTTTCTCGAACTCGTCACAACTACCGACAAGTACTACGTTAACCTCTTATGTCAGACCAAGATCATTGAAGAATCATTCATGGTCGGTTGTTACCAGTTTTTCACCTGACCGACCACCTATGCAACAAAAGAGGACAGTTTGCCATGATTGTACACCAGTAATCTATTGTTCGTGATGATCTTTATCGTTTGATTTATTCCGTAATATGTAAACGTGCATCGTAAAGAATTGGTTTTCTTTAGGGTGAGTTTTGCTGGAACTCGCTTAGCTCTAGGTGAATCACATTGCAGAAGAAAGGACATGTTCTGTGATCTACTGGCGATGCAAGAATGAAGCATCTTCACGAAACCAAATATACAGAATCTCTCTCAGATTTTAATAATGAAGTCATCAATGCCTGAAACTGAACCGACCCATTATAGATAGAACTTTCTTTTTATCGAAAACCTAAGGTTTCCAACTTTGAAACCTACCCTTTGGTCCCAATTCGCAGCAGCAAAATCTGTTGAGGTATAGAGAGAGTGAACTATATGAATGGATGGAGATTTCAAGTTCTGCATTGAATGATCTATTGAGATAAGTGTTCATTACTATAGTAACATAGAAGCAAGCAAAACCTGGCTTTGTATATCAAGGAAAAGGCCTAACAACTGTACATCAAACCGAGTCTGCAATGAGAGGAATAAGACTTCTTCATTTGGAAGGCTATATTATGCCTATAACAAGACAGATTTTGGATTATCATAAGTTGAGATTTTACTATTTGAGGAGGAAAATGGCTTATTGTGTTAGCAATATAATCACTCTGTGTTTGACATGAAGTTATCGAAAAATTTAAAGTTTAATTAAGAAAGAAGATTATTAAATAAAAATTAGTAGCATATTTTAATTTATAAAAGTTGGTTAGATTATAAAACTGACCAACATTATATTATATTTACAGACAATTATAACAATTATAAAGAAATGATACGAATACTTAATAATAGTCAACTTAAACTTTTATTTAATAGTTGAAAATACTCTAGCTGGATATCATTATGTAAAATCAACTGCTCTACTTCAGAAGAGGACGAGACCGCACTTTGTAGCTTGGAGATTATGGAAAATCAGACAAGGGAAGTATCAAAGAAGCACCTCTTTTAACTTAATAATAAGAAAGTTTTGGAAATGCTTGATTGGTCAATATTAAACATCGTGAAAAGCTCACCATGACTTTGTAAAAGAACGAATTGCTGTCTGTTGAGACTTAACTTTGATAGGGTATATTCAAAAGAAGTTCCTTCCTTCAAGTTCAATCCAAATGGCTGTTTAGACGAAGATGATCATTTTCACTTGATTAAAACCAAGTCTTGATTAGCATATTTGATACAATCTCCAAAGTCATAAACCCCATTTTGGTAAACATGCTAATACATTGAAATCTAGAAGTAATACACATCAAGAAACAAAACAAAAGCAAAGAAAAAACCATGGAAGACCTACCATTCTAGGGTTTTCCTTCTAGCTAATCTTGAAGAAGGCTAACAGATTGCTTAATCCCATCTCGGAGTAATTTCTTCTTGAAGGTGAGAATTCAAGAAGTTCATGCTATGGTTTCAGAAGTAATATCCTAAAATTTGCACTTGAACCTACACTGACCAAAAAAAGCTGAAGCTTCACCACATAAATTAATCTATAGTGGCTGGCTAGTGGAAGAAGAGCTAAAGCTAGACAGATCTGTCCACGCAGTACTACTCCAGTACTGATCATTCCCTGGATTATTCATTCCCAGAAACTGCCTGGAAAAGTTCATCTCCGGATTTTCCTCCATTTTCACTGGAGCCAACAGAGTTGCTCCAGAACTGGATATCTTTGGTCTCACTTGACTAGCTCCACCATAAGCTTGCGTTTGTTCAACACTACCTTCAAATGGATATAAGCCTGAAGAAGACGTTGAATCTAACCCACCCAAGAAGGGAAATTGTTGATGTTGCAAGCGCCATTGATCTAAACCTCCTACTGAGAGAAGTGAACTGCCTGAACCACCACTTCCATCAAGACCAACACCAGCTAAACCATTCCCTATTTGAAAGCTCAGATCACTTGGTCCTCCAACTGGAGCTGAAAGGCCACCGCCGTAATTTAAACCTATGTCACCGGCTGAAAAATCAGTGAGATGATGTAGAGGAGCCATGAACCTTAGTTGAGGAAGCTGGGGTCCAAGGCCTATTATATCACTTGTTCCACTATTAGAAGAGACGGTGCTCGTAGAACCAGCGGAACAAGTTTGCCGGTCGCTGCTTACCGGAGACTTTGAGCTGCTTCCCCCTTTACTTCTCTTGTTCCTCCGGCAACCACCTCCAACTGGGACATTTCTTAGGGCACCCCCTCTGGTCCAGTACCTTCTACAGGTTTTGCAGAAGTGGCGAGGCTGTGAAAGACTGTAATTGTTGAAATAACAAAACTTTGTGTTGGTTGATTCACATCTCGGACATTTTAATGCTACCTCTGGCATAGGTATGTTGGCCATCCGAGCTCGATCGGCCATTGAACCTGGCCTGATCGAACCTGCACCGCCAGTTCCATGAGGCTGTGGAGGAAGCAGTGGTGGTGGTGGCTGTGGAGGAAGAAGCTGACTGCTTGAACCAGTAGTTGCACCAACTTGGTGATGATTTGATTGCTGTAAAATCGAGCAAAAGTGATAATCAAATATCTGGTATATTCAAAACATGATATATACAAACAAAAGCTAGCAGGAATATTTATCTTTTGAAAAATTTCTGCTTTATAGACAAAAAAAATCATACAAAAAACAAAAATTGAAGAACAACCCTTACTTGTTGAAAGTTGGCTGGATCAAGATAAGGTGGGATGGAAGGAAAAACCATGGTGCTTGAGCTTTCTCTTTTTGTAAAGTTTGATGGGTGTGTGTTTATTTTTTGCTCTCTTTCTTTTGGGAGAGACTACAAGTGGAGAATCACATCAACAAGAAGGAGTCTTTTGTGCAGAGAGAGAGGTAGAGAAAGAAAGATAAGAAGATGGAAGTGGGATGAGAACCTAAGCTAACATAAAGCAAGGACCTTTATATATATATATATATATATATATATATATTATGTATCAATTAATTATGCACAAACTATATATAGTGCTACTCTATTTGTTTTTGTATCTTTCTTTCTTAATTCATAAGCTTCCTTTCTGATTCTTTGTGTGCGGTGCTAGCTTAGATGGATTAATAACTAGTGGACTCCTACAAAAGCTTGCTTACTTAGTGAGGTGGTTGCTTAGTGTATGCTTGAGAGAGATATAAAGTTGATTAGTTACTTAGTGTATGCTAGAGAGAGGTATAAAGATGATTAGTACAAGAATGTGATAAACAATTTAAAGTGTATGTTATTTTACATTATTTTAACTAATACATTGGAACTAATCAAAACTATGAAATTAAACGTGCATTCATTAGTTATTAAGTATTTAATGATGAATTTAAAAGTTAATATTTAATTAGTAACGGAAAATAAAAAAGACATAAATATCTCGTATAGTTTAAGAAACTTTCGAAAAATTATATTATGTTTAAAATTCTTGCAATTTTCTAAAAAACTCCTTCTCGTAAATTTCGGTTATAAATAATAATAAAATGTTTGCAATATGAATAACAGACGTAAACTAATCAATTGTCACTAATATGATAACTCAACTTAGTTCTTAAATTAATAATTTAAGATAATTATGTTAAACTATTGATTTAATTAAAGTTTAGTTAGCTTGATTCGAGTTTAAGAGTTGATCTATTTGCTAAGTTTCTTTAAGAACATGAGATTGTTGCCCAATACACTATGTCTGGTTCTCCGAATCAGAATAATGTGGCAGAAAGAAGAAACTGAACACTAATGGACATAATAAGAAGTATCCAGAGTAATGTAAAACTCTCTTATTTCTTATGAATTGAAGCACTAAAGACAATAACTATGTGTATATTAAACCGAGTTATGCTATATCAACTTCCATTTCCTCCATGTATATCACTAAAGGTCCATAGAATGCCGCCGAATGATAGAGCATCTAGGCAACGTAGGATTAAACTAGTATAGTAGCTCTATGAAGTTAGCATTTCTTGCTTAACCTTCTCTGTAAGAGCTACAGAGTTTTCTCAACCTGTTATGTGGATATCGTTAAAGACTGGATATTTGTGCGGCTACGAAGGTTGAGACAGATTAGTTTCGAAAATAGTTCGAGGTAACCATCATTTAATTAGTCCACATTTAATATTAATATTGCGTGTGACTTATCGTTTTTTAACTAAAGTTTAAAAGAAATAATTTTTTAAAAAATTTAAAATAAAATTTGTAACTAATTTTTAGTGGTATCATAAGTAATAAAAATAACATTTCAATAAAAAATTGAATTAAGGTACAATGAGAAAAAGAAATAATAGTTAAAAGAAAAGGAGTGAGTCCATGTGTCCCCGACCGGATGAAACCTTTTCCCCGGTCTAGCCTGTTCCATTCCCCACTCTTTGCTTTACTTACTTTGCATGGGAATATATGTAAGTGGCACATCATTGCTACCACCACTCTCCATTTGATGCGCGTGATATCCAGTCTCCACTTTCGTTTTGGTCAATAGCCAAGGTCCTTGATTAGTGATTAAGCAACTTTAATTGACTAATTAAGTGAGTTTCATTTATAAGTTAGAAAATTTTATGTTGACCTACGAAGTTTTGAATAATATCTATAATATAACTAATATAATATTTTTATATAATAAATGTGCCTATATTATCATTTATTTATAGATTTTCCCAATTATTAGAAAATGCAATCAGTTTAGTCAGTTTAATCGTTAAAATTATTAACCGTCCAATTTTTTGGTTCAGTTTTTAACTTTTCTGTTCAATTTATTTTAACAATTCTTATTATTAAAAATCGATCAGTTTATTAATTAATCAATCAATTTTTGTAAATTAAAAGTTATTATGAACTAAAATAAATAAATTAATTTTCATATAATAATCTCTTTTTCAATTAAACTTCAATTTCTTCTATGAATAAAGACAATCTCGTTTAATCATATTTTAAATTATTTAATCGTTAGCTAATTTTATGATAATCTAATATCGGTTGAACCTTTTAAATCTCTTAACCCTTTTGTCTTACCGGTTTAACTTTCGGTCCGATTTTTAAAATATTGGTACTTCCTTATCAATTATTATAAAATAGTTTATGTCAAGTTAGTAAGTATAACGTTAGTTAGACATAGATTACATGTTATAATGTTAAATATATTTCAATTTTTTAATAAATTGCAATGAATAAGAAATAAATTAATTTATGATAAATAATCATACTGTTTAGAGAAAGTTAAAATAGTTGAATTTAATTAAAATTAAGATAATATTCTATATTGTCAACATAAATTATTTTCACAATAAATCTCAATTTATTATGAAAAACGTAATCAGACATTAAGCAAGTTAGTTATTTACACATATTGAGTAAATGTAAATTTTGAGTTTAAATAAAATTAATAAATTTTAAATTAATTTTGATATATTAAAAATTATAATGATAACTTAAACTTTGACTCTTTTTACATGAATACATAAAAAAAAAGTTAGTATACTTTTTCAATTGTAAAAACTGTAAATAGTAGTTATAGATATAAAGAAAGAAATCGTTACATCAAAGTTACCTACTTTCATAGTACTAAATAAAATTTTAAGTTTATATGATATTTCACAAATTTCATATTTTAAAATTTTAAACGAGTTAATAATTTAAAATTAATTACTCATTTGAACACTAAATTCTTATGATCCAAAATATTCTAAGAGTTGAATATTATTGAAGACTTTTGAACCTAAGACCATTCAATCACTTAGTTAGGGATGACAATGAGTCGAGTTTGACTCGACAGTTTTTGCCGGAGCTTCAGGTTCAATCGTGTCTGAAACAACTCTACTCGACCTGATATTTTTGAAAAACTAAAAATATAAAATAAAGTCGCTTTTTGCAAAATGACGTTTTTTCTTATAGTTGTCAAATCTTAGGCCAAGTCGGCCTTTAGGCAGTTTGAGCTCAAGCCTAGTTGATGCTTGATTTAAAAAAAAAATGAGGCCTAGGGCTCTATCTAATGTCCTGTCAACATGGGCCTAAGCCCAAATATCATCCCTACAATTAATGCCAATATTTACATTTTTTCTCCTGCTTATATACTAATATTTTAATAACTTTTGTTATTAAAAATTATCTAATTAATGTTTATAAATTAATTAATTTTATAAATAAGATAGACTAATTTATTTTTATTTAATTTTTTTAAGTAAGCTTTAACTTATTTTATAAATAATCTTATTTCAAACTCTTCAATTTTATTAAATCTTTATTATATACTAATTTTATAACAATTTAATAAATATTAAAATTTTTAAATTTTAAACATGTCATCTTACTATTTTAAGTTCGATTTTCAAAACATCATAATGGTTTAATTTTTAGCCCGAATGTTAAAAAATTGTTAAATATAATTGGTTGGTCCAAAAGAAAAGGAAAAATATCACCTAATTCTCCAAAATCAACTTGAATCCTGTTTTTGTTAGGCTATGAAGGCTAGATCAGTGGAGATAAAAAGAAAACCAGCTGACGCAAAGGTCTTGTCTTTAAGGAAGGGCATGTCTAAACCGACAAGTGAGTTCATGTCATTGTTCACCTGCCTCCTCCTTACGGCACCTTTAATGGATTCGTGATAACGAAAACAATGGAATCGTGAAAAGTTCATCCCACCAGAACAGCCGGGTCAATTTTTATCTGATTCAAAACTCAAAAATGCAGAAATCTCGAATTGACCGACTCGGAATCATTTTGACCCTTTTGAACTCAAGCCAGTCAACTCGGGGTTTACGCGTTGACTTCAAGCAAGGCTGAGTTCGGACCAAAATGCCAACACGAATGTCAGTGTCCGTGGTGCTGCTTGTGTAGGCAATCACCTAGTGAAAGTATTTGCCGATTTGTGTGTGGGAAAGAATGCGGTATTATAACTATTTACACTGTTTAGACCTGAAATTTTCAGAATCAAGAAGTTTTACAACAAGTTTCTCCAACCTCCTTGAGTTTGTACTTGGCTTGACAGCACTTGGACTCCCAAAAAAAACACAGGGATCTTTACCAAAAGCAGAGTTTCCTATACACCAACCACCTGGAGTGAACCTTCCCTCTGATCTCTTTAATATCTCCTCATCAATCTTTCTGAGAACATGATGGTCCTTTGTGAACACACGAGCAAAAGGAGCACCACTCTCTACCATGTCTTCAAAATGCTCCAAAGTTAAATTTATTGGGTTTTGCTTTGGAGGATTATCCCACCTTATGTAACGCAAATCATGATTAACAGTAGTATTCTGGTAATCCTTATGGTTGCAGATAACAGTATGAAAATAACCCTCTTGGGATGACAGGAAGTTTGTATAATACATGAGAAGAGTACGAGGAAGATTATCCCATCCCCAGACACAGAGTTCAAGAAATGACTTGGACAGCATTACCCATTCAGAGCCTGGAAGAAGATAGTTTATGCGTGTTTGTTAGAACAACAACCACAACAACCAAGTGAAAGTCCCACTGATACATGAGGTCTGAAAAAGTCCAGTAGCAGACAGTCTTACCCCATTCTAACATGTTTGTTAGAACAGAAATGGAAATGAAGCAATGTGAAGTCTCCATATTTCATGTAATACAGAAAACTAGATAAAAATAGAAGTCTTGACTGAAACTACCACATGACAGACAGTATTTTTATAGCATTTCAAACTTCACATCTAAGTTCAGAGGTTAAAGTCAATTTTAAATCATCTTTTTTTCCTAAAAAATCCTTTCACCTTAGAACTTTAACCTCTAGGACGTAGCCCTTACGATTAAACAAAAACAGCAACCTCAGGAAATTTGATTACCAGTAAGAAACTGGCATAAAGCGGTAGATCAAGGCAAACTGATGACAATAATGCAAAGATAAGTGAGTTTCATACCCATAAACAATTTGAAAGAAGCAGGAAGTGATCTTTTCTCTTTAGCCCAAAATACACCAGATTTCTTTGAGTGATACAAGCCTGGATCAACAATGATAGGTCTTGCTCTCTGGTGCCTGGAAGTTTAAAATGAGTGTTAGCCATAGAAGAACCACAAAGCAATAGCATTCCATAAAATCAAGGTTACTGTATCCTCACTCTTTCCATCCAAGACTACTAGTATGCTCTATGAAGTTCAGATCCCTAGGCAAGTATGAGAAAATGTGCAAGATATCTGGAAAAAAAAAGGATAAAGAGTCAGCAAACAATTGGTTATTTGCTTGGCTCCACAATTAGAATATTTTTATCAGGAGTTCAAAAATAGTTCTGCATAGAAGTATGCGTTCACATGAGGGTATTGCATTTTAGCAAGTCTACCTCAACTCTCGATGGTTAACTAGTCGCACTTATCTCACTGTTTGCTATCAATTTTAACACTATCAACAGGTTAGGAATTCAGATGCCACAAACCAGCTGACATTGTAGAGTGAATGAGAATTCAAAGCTTTAGTTATTTGATTGTGACAAAGTCTGTAATTATCAAAGACACAGGTGGAGCTACAAGATCATCACATCATCAATATCTAATAACATTATGGTATAAGTATATATGCGAAATCCATCCGATTTCTAAATATTGAGAGTTTAGAAATGGATGCCAATCCCAAAAATGGCATATCAAAATAAGAAAGATTAAAAGTTACCGTCCTGAACCCTAGTGATCAAAGGTTTCAAAATTATTCAAAATAAACATCTTTATGAGGCGATTCACTGAGCTTCTCTCCCAAAATCTTAAAACTACAAAAACGGAAATCATTATGGCTTTTAAATGAGGATGAATTTCATACTTCCAATCCTGTCATTCTGGTCTACCAGCATTTCCTCTCACATAAAATACTATTATCAAGGCATAGTATCCACATTTCGTTCCATTTCAAAAACCAAAAGAAAATATCATTAACACCCAATATCTCCAGTTAACTTCAAGCTAGTGAGCGTATCCAGGTCCAACTACATTCAACGTAAGACTTAATCCAAATGCTAAATACCAGCTATACAACAAACCCTTTTCGCAACATTACTACACATAGTATGATCACCACATGCAGATTATAACATTAACACCAACATCCAACATCACATATTCATATAACCAATTAATCAGATATTCACCAAAAACAAATCCCTAAAGAGGAAAGTCATCAACCCAATGGAGGAATTGGCATAAAGTTACCGTCTTGAGGCATGACAGGATAATCCGAAGGGCTTAGATTAACAAACCAGTCCCAATCACCAGCCAGCTTCAGCAAAACCGCAACCCCATGAAGCGTACTAGCAATCGAAGTGGGACCCTTATAAGTAGCCAAATCAGCTTTACCAATCACCATCACATTCCTAAACTCCCTAATCACACTCTCCGACTTGGCATACCTCGCGAGCTCAATCCTCTCCGAGTCCAATGCTTCGAAATCGAGATGCAACAAGTAGAAATTCCTCGGATGGTACGCCGCTTGCAGCAATCTCTTCACTTGCGAACCATCGCCTCTCGTCCCGCTTATCAAGTACGCGAGTCTCGGCAATCTCGGAAGAGAAGAGTAATGTTCACCGTCAAAACCGGTGCGTGTTCGTCCGACATCACTTGGTTTCGGAGACTTGGAGTGGCCTACAAAGAGAAGGAGTGTCACCAAGAGTACGGCGAGTGTTGCTAGAGGTAAAAGACATGTTCGATCTAGACAATAGGGATTGTGACTATGAGTTCGCTTCATTTGAGGTTTTTGTTAGAGAAGTGTGTGTTTTGGGTTAGAGATTTGAGGGAGTTGCGTGGTGGTTGTCGGTTGGCCAGTCGGTGTTGTCGATCGGATGTTGTGGTCGGAGAGGGAAAATGTTACGAATTTAATTTCAACGTAGTTTATGATAACATGCTTCGCGTAGCGTACACTCTTCAATGATCTTGCTGTTCCGCAACCGTTGGATTGGAGGAAAAACATTTTTTATCTTTATGACGACAAAATTTGACTAACATGTCACATTCTACGGAGTGCATTGGAAATTGTCAGTCTCTCTGTTATACAGAATAAGTCTAATACAAACCTAAACCCTGTGATTCGGGGAGACTTTAATAAAATAAGGCTTTGTTTGGTTGAGTTTATACCAGTAGAGTTTTTGTCAGTAAAGTTTTTTGCTGCAGAACTTTTTTAAGAAGAACTTTTCTAAGAAGCTAGTTAACTGTTTGACTGTCATGTAAAAAAGAGCTTTTGTGAAAGAGCTTCATACAGTAGAGTGTTTAGCAACATAAAAATAAAAAGTACTTTTAATTTTAACTATAATTTATTTTGTAATAAAAATTATTTATAGATATAAATATTATTTAAAGTATATTAAACAATATGCAAAGCAAAATATATTAATTATTATATAATTTTAAACCATACAAAATATAAATGAAAATATATCTAATCAAATATTTTATATAGATTATAACATAAGTAAACTAATATCGAAAATAAATATTAAAACATATAAAAAAGTCAAATAATATTATATAAATCTCAAAATAAATATTCAACTTCAGTAAATAGTTAAATACATAATAAACAGGAAGATGAGTTTGTGGGCATTGTGGAAATTATGTGTAAAACATAAGGGTCAAAGGGACTAAAAATAGACTCATTAATTGATCTGAAAAATCTACCTAAAAACTTATTTTTGATAAGTTTCAAATTTGAGCATCTTAAAAAGTTATATTTTAACTGCCAAAAAAGTCATATCTATTAAAAAAGTGCTTTTGAATTTTACAATCAAACACTCATTTTTCTTTTAAAAAGCTTTTACAGTAGAGAAAAGTACTTATTGGCCTTTCAAAAGCCGATCCAAACAAGCACTAAGTACATGTTATTATTGTTGCTACTAAAGCCCTAATTTGATTAATATTGTAAAAATTGGATTAAAAATTAAATTAATAAAATAAGAATTTAAAATTAAAAATATTCAGCCAATATTAAAATGTCATTGTAATAAAATTGAACAAAATTAAAGAATTTAAAATAGAAGATATTGATTTTAATTAAAAAAGAAACAGTAAATAATAACTAACTTGTTTATTTTAATTTATAAAAATTGATTAATTTACAAGTAACGACGATTAATTAATAAATCTATTAATTTTTAATAATAAGGATTTTAAAAAATAAATCGAACCCAACATTTAGTTAATTTAAAATTTAACTGATCAAATTAATTTGAATTTTTATCATTAAATTTGATTACTCTATAAAATACCCTTTTTGGGCTTAATCTTATACAAGACACAACAATCACAAATTGCTATGATTTTGTAACATAATGTTGTAGAGGAATCGAGTTATAATGGTTGAATTATTTCATAATTACATTAGTATAGTTATGGACTAATTTAATTAGATTAATCATTGAATGACATTAATAACTTCTTCTCAAGTGATTAGAGCACAATTCAATAATATTATTATAGGGATTTTTCAAACTTTGATTTTAATATAAATATGATAAACAAAAAATAATAATTATCAAATTTTGTATGATCTTGAATTATCAATATACTAAATAATGCATTTAATAATTTACTCACAAACTTAAAATTGAAATGTTTGAAATTTTAAATCTTTAAATTCTTAAATAATCAATTAAATTGAATCTTATTATTTAATTTTAAATTATTAACTTATAACTTAATTTATTCTAAATTATTATATACTTCTAAAGATTAATTAACAAAGGTAATTTGGAAATAGTCGATCTACTAATTAAAGGTAAAGTTATGTACTATTAGATTTTACGTATTAGCGAAATTTTTAAAAATTAATTTTTTTTTCCGGGTAAAAAGATTCTTATATCACATTAATGCCATTCCTCTGCCTTTATCACAATTGTCCACCGATTCTTCTGTTTTCAATGGCACCATCATCTCTGTTTCCTCACGGAGCAGAGAGTGATTACAACATTCCAAGTTGCAATCTTTAAAAGTGAAAATTTCAATAATTATGGTTCTGAATAAGATGGAAAACAAACACTCACCATGCCCACTGATCTATTCTTTTGTGTATTAAACATATAAGCAATCATGATAGGTGTTTTCTTTCTTTCAGATCCCTTCCCAACTAAGATTACTAGTTCCCTGGGACCTGGGAATTTGGTTAAGGATTTGGTGCTAGAAAGCCACACATGAGCATCTTTTTAGACAGGAGTCATATTCATTACAACTCAAGATACTCTTCCCTTTTTAATCTTTAATATTCAATCCCATTACACTCCAAAATTTCTAGTCTAAAACAGACAGCTAAACCAGCAAAGGGAATGGACTTTTCTACCTTTTTGTTTATTAGGTTTGTGTATCAGATCCATTGCTGCAAAAACCCTTTAAAAGGTTCAAGCTTTAACGTAATTTCATCACTAATTTACTCACCCGGGATTGAGATTGAGATGCCAAACCTTACTTGTAACAATAACAGGATAATCCCAGACTGAAGGAGAACTGGAAGTTACATAAAATGGAGTTTAAGTAGAGATGTATGAATGTATTGAAAAACAGAGTCTTGAATTCTACAGGCCTGCTCTTTACAGCTCATGAATTCCAATCTTTCTGTCATTTTGGACAACCTTTTGCTTGCCATTCTTACCAGGAACAATTAAAGACAAAAGTTGAAGAAAAAACCCAAAACTTTGGACAGCTCAGAATCAACAGTAACAGACTATAACAACCTAGATCTTAGTATCTGTCAAACCAAACTAGCAGCATCAGGCAAACCTTGTTGAAGATCGGAACCTCTGGAAGCAGACACAGTACTAGGTCCATTATTACTTCGCTTACCAGCACCGACAGAAGCCCTACAAACAGGGCAATTAGAGTGAGAATTCAACCAAGTGTTGATGCAAGAAGCATGAAAAGAGTGCTTGCACACACTCAGTTGCTTCACATCTTCACCATCACTGAACACAGAGAGACACACAGGACACTCGCTCCCAATTTCCTTCACATGGGTTTCCTTGCGATACTTAACATCTGAAACCGCCTCCTTGGCATCTGTCGAAGTGGGGTTGTTCTCGATGTTAACAGAGAGCACATCGGAGCTGTCAACGTCCCGGCGGCGCCGTCGGCGGAAAGGTGCGGGTGGGCACTTGATGGAGAAGAAAAAGGTGTAGATCAGAGCAGGGATTGTGATGATGGCGATCAGAGCGAGAACGAACTCAAGGGGTGATAAATCCACGCTTCGTGATGGTGCAGGAAATTGTGGTGGTGCAGGAAATTGTGGTGGTCCGGGAAATTGTGGTGGTGCAGGAAATTGTGGTGGCTTAGGTGCTATGTACTCTGCTGGTGAGTGTGCCATGGGAGGGAAGTGCAAGGGTAAAGAAGTAGAAAGAACTCAGCTTTGGAGTGGTCCGGGTTTGGTGGGGAAGACTCCGAGAGTCGTTTTTGTATTATTTATTTAATTTTAGTAATTTTGAGAAGCTCTATGTATCCATAGAGCAATTATTGAGAGGAGCTGAAGAGAGTAGAAGTAGATAACGTGGCAGGTAGAGGACAGTATTGTGTATATATACTGAGTACTGAATGGAGAAGAAGAGGGCCTCAACTTGACAGGCATTGGGCCTCTGGAGATTATCTTATAAGCGTGCCTTTTGACCCCACTCTTGTCCACTGCGTTGTTTGTAATAGGCCTGTTAGTACTTAATTACAATGATTAAAAAATTAAACGCAAAATAATTAAAATTTAAAAAATTTTAAATTGATTAATTTTTTATTCAATTTTTCTTACTAATTCTTATTGTTAGAAATACATTGGTTGATTTTAATGATATGGACAGTTGGAAATTACCACAAATGTGACCTACAATTGGAAATTTTAGTCTATTAAAATACAGATAAAAGATATCTCGTAAAGAAATTATTGTCATTCTCGTAAGTTTTGTATCATTTTCCTCTCGTATTTAGCATAAACTTTTAAATACATTATACTTACCTATTAAGGATTTAACCTATGCTTTTTTCTATTTAGTCATATTATTATTGTTGTTGTCGTTGTTATTATTATATTTATTATTTATTTATATTTTTTAACTTGTCTATTTTTATGGTATTATTTAGTTTATTACTTTTAGAAACAGTCTCCCTACTAGTTATAAGTAAAACTGCATATTATTGAATCTCATTAGATCATGTGTGCCGGCTGGATTTCTACTGGATTGTTCTTATTATTGTTGTTAGTTTATTATTTATTTCATATTTTATTTATTAAGTTTTATTTATTTATTTTTCACCATGCAGAAAGAATCTCTCTATTAGTTAAGGGTAAGGTAACATACTATTAAACTTTCCAAAATTTTGAATTTCAACGAATTTTTACTAACCTGTTGTTGTAATTAACTTTTATGAATTAAAATAAATTAGTTGATTTTTATTTAACAATTGCTTTTAATTATGATAAATAAAGATACTCCCTTTCTTCAATCATATTATTTAATCTTATTTTAAGTTATTTAATTGTTTTTACTTTTTACTATATATTAATTTTATAATAGTTTAATACCCATTGAATCTTATATCTTTTTTACTGGTTTAAGGATTGTTTAGTTTCTAATTTTCACAATTTTTTATTATTTCTATTTTTGTTTATTTTGTTAAAAAATTAAAAAATATTTGGTTAAAATTTGAAATGAAAATTGAAAATAAAAACTTGTTTGATTGAGATTTATAATAAAAAATTAAAAAAATCTATTTGATTTTGTCATTTGATTTTTTTTGTTTTTATTAAATGTTAATATTTATTATTTTAAATTAATTAATTAACATTATTGTTATATTATTTTTAAATTAATTCACATTATTAAATCAAAAAATTTATCTAAAATTTATTTATTTTTAACTATATTTATTAAATTAATTTGATTTAATTCAAAAATTAAATATTTTATAAAATAAAATAATTTTAATTTTTATTAATAAT
>JAOQMQ010000005.1:33478894-33490509 GCA_027563845.1 Erythroxylum subrotundum | reverse complement strand
AAATGATTTATGCATTGTGCTTAAGTGCAATCGTAGGATCAATTTTACTTGAAGGATACTTTATCTCGTGTAGGAAAAAATGGAAATAATGCATCGAAATGATTTATGCATTGTGCTTAAGTGCAATCGTAGGATCAATTTTACTTGAAGGATACTTTATCTCGTGTAGGAAACAAAGATATGAGTCTGAATCTTAATAAGATTATTGGAATGTTCTGCTTAGCCTTTATGTAGGAGAAACCAAGTCAGTTTCTTCATAGAGAGTTTCATTGTCATTTCATTTGCTTGGAGTCCCTGTTTTATAAAATTCCTTACTGTAGCCATTCTGCAAATTTGGTTCTTCACTCAATATACATGATTGGCAGGTCAAAAGAGTAAGACATTGTAGGGGTCCTTGTAGATGCACTTTTGCTATCAATTGGCTTCACCTAAATCTCAAAGATGAAGCCACTGTGTCTTCGAGTTCAATCATGAAACTGGCTACCGGAAACATCAATGTCCATCCAATTGTTGCTTTATTATTGGGATCAGCAAAGGCCATTGGTTTCTCTAGTGCATCTCCTTTCTTGACAATCTCTGAGGATGTGAACTATGAAATAGACCTCACTAAGTTGCTGGAAAAGCAAGCGAAAGAGATCAGCAATCCAGCTGATCTATATAAAAAATGCATTCCAGCTGACACTCAAACTGGCATTGAAGGTAATTAATCCTGCCAATAGTATGTTTCCAGTTTGGAGAATATAACTTGATATTTTTGTTTGATGATGGAAATTTTCTGAATCTTTGTTGGGTTGGGGGAAATCTTTCCTATAAACATCAAGGAGTCTACTGCTGACACTGTATGTCATTGGATGTCGTTTTACATCACTTTAACAGGAATGCTGCATATTTTTGTGATATCGAACATTCCAGGGGCCATTGCTAATAGAATAATGTAAAAAAACTGATTATGCGTAAGATAATATTTTCCTGTGTTTGTGAGCCATCCTAACTGTTAAAAATACTCAGTCTGTTAAAAATAAAAAATCATTTGCACTTAACATAGCAGGATTTATACTCTGTTTGGTCAATTCCATTGGTAAAAAATGGTTATGTTGTGCAACTCTTCATAGGCTATACCAGTGTGTGCTCAGAGTAAAAGAGTTATAGACATAAGATGTGTGCTTTTTCCTTGGGCTTATTTGTTTGGCATCTTTATAAACCTGTACTTTAAAAGTAGCACCATGACCTGGTTTTCAATACAGTGGACAAGAAACAACATTTCCAGTTAGTTCTTCCAACAAAAACTGGTATTCAAACTGTTGAAGTTCTATCTGACAAGAAACCGAGAAGGATAACCAGGAACTCCAGTAATCTACAAGGGGATGTGGAAGTTGCAGGTCCACCTACACCTGCTTCACCAGTTGAAGGAGATAATTCAGAAACTAGGTTGCGTCTCAGTCCTCTTGCTGCATGTGCGGCTCTTGCTTCACGAGTTCAAGTTACTGCTAAGTCTGTCACTGTTGGTGGACTTTTTTCAAAGGATAAGGTTTTCTCAGATGCACCAGCTCATTGCATGTCAGTTGTCCCAAAATCTGTTGAAATGGCAAAATCAATCAGATCGATTGAGAAGGCTGTTTCATGGAAGCCTCAATCTGTTGAATTTTCCTGTGATGGACACAGAGAGACTTGGAATAATGAGGAAAAGACATCTAAATGCATGAGTTCTACTGCTGAAATTAGAATCTTGGGACACCTTTCCTCAAATATAGAGTCACTGTGTCCATCAGAATTGATTGAATTAAACCTGCCTGCTAAAGCAACTAGAATAACTAGGTCAGCAGTTCAAAAGGATGCAGCTTTCACGGATAACAGTTTTCTCAATGATTCTACTGGCGAAATGACTTTAAAGTCTTCAACTAACAGAAATAAGCGTGCTTGTTCAGCCCACCAAGAAAAACAAACTTTAGGCGTGGAAATGGATACTCAGCTCCATAAGACACTATCAGACAATTCTGGAAAACATGATGCAGTTAACATGAGCAATGGTACTGGTAGTTGTGATAGTGTCCAGACAGATGCTTGTGCTGATGACTTCACAGTAAGTGCTTCAACTAAGAGGAAGAGGTTTACTCGTTCGGCCATTGTCAAAGAAATAGAACCCCTGGCTTTGGTATTAGAGGATAAGTTGTCCCATGTGTCTGTATCAAATTATTCCCAAAGAGATGCTTCAGTTGTGGAGAATGGTGTTAATGGACGATCAAATGTCAATGCTCATATGAGAACTGAGTCTGCCAGCACAATGCTAAGTGCTCCAACCAGCAGGAAGAGGTTTACTCGTTCAGCTGTAAAAGAAAAAGAATCTCGAGCCACGGAAGGGAATAACAAGTCCATGGTAGGAGTAGAATTAGATAGTTTAGAAGTGACTTTAGCAGACAGTGAGAGCAGTGAATGTACGAAGAAGAGTTCCACTACTGGCCAAACTGAAGGTTGTGTCAACAAGCCCAAGTTCTGTTTCATGATCATTTTCCTTTGCCATCATGTTCAAGTATTGTTCAATCTATCAACTATCAAACTTCATGGTTAATCAGTGTTAGGTATTCCATGCATAATTTGCTATTGTTGGACCTAATCTGCATAGCCTCCTTTCCAGAGTTTGCAAATTAACTTCCATGGCTTTAGTTTGTCTTCTTTCCTTCCATTTAGCTCATATCATTTATCTTTTACATGCTTAAAATCTTAGACCGATACTTTCCAACTCTGAACCTATCTTACCATTTTAAGGTTTCCTCCAGCATTCCTTGCATTATGAACTATGATACCTCTTTGCTAGATTAGAAATATGAAAGAATTTCTTTATTGCTTACATAAAATTTCTTTGTAAACTTCAGGGTTGTGCCTTTTCTGTTTCTGGATGAATATGGCCCCCTTATTCTTGTACATTTTCTTTATTTCATACTCGTTTCCTCATTCGCCATCTTTATCCTGATAATTTCTCATATTTCTAACCCCTGCATGTTGCAGTTGCATAAAAATGGCTGTAATTTTGAAAAGTTAACTGTTAGTTACTGGACATGCTCAATATACATCCATTGACTGTTGTAAGCAGTGACTAAATGGTTCATCTTTTACATACATTCAGAAACATGTTTGGCAAATGTGAACTTACTTATTTTCCTTAAGGAACATACCTTTGTTTGACTGTTTGTAAATCATCTTACTAAGCTGGTTTGAAGGAAGCATTTATCAGCTTACCACTTCTCTATGGCCAATTTTTATTCCCCGTATCCTGGAGCTGCTTGCATTGACCAACCTAAGCTAGAATCCATATATGAAATGCGAATCATGAACTCGTGTAGCAATTTGAAGATAGTGTGATTTGCAGGCAAAGTTTTGGGCGATGATACATACATTCAAGGCCAAAAGAACTTCATTTCTTCAAGGATGCAATTGGCGGACACCTCTTCCAAGAGCTTTCTTCCCAGAACTCGCTCTCAGAACAAATCTCTGCCTACCAGAAATGTGTGACTAGTAAGGTTAATACCAACTTATCCTTAAGCCAATGTAACTTCAATTCTCCCCAAGAGGAAGGGGCATGAACGTTATAATGAAAATGTACAAGCAAGGTATATTTATATATGGCTGAATGATTGTAATTCTGAACTAGTTAAATGTCTTAGACTAAAATAAAAAAAAGTTCTAATGTTACTCAGTTAGGCCCCTACATGACTTTATACCGTCCATGAGTTTATTTTTGTGTTTTGTTAATGGAGCTGCATTGTTTTCCACATCTGTTGGTTTTTAAAGTTACCGTACCAGCTGTTTACTCAGCAGCTATGTTTTTCCTTTATCTATTATATATACGTATATTTTGTCTATAAGAGTTTATATATTCTATTGTATATATGAGAGTTTGACTATTAGATTGGAGTTCACTTCTAGGTAATTTTCTATTGTTGTTAATTTCTCAAAGCAGTTGCTTGAATCATGATATTATAATTTAACCTGTCTTTCCTACATTAACATTCAACAGATAATGCATCCCTTCAGCTTTCATGTTGCTAGATTACAATGTGTGTAGTTTTGTAGCATGCGCCTTTTGCTCTTATTATCACTGCTTAATGATCCATTTTGGGAAACGTGTATTGGTGGTTCCGCACGAATGTGCTGGCTTGCTTACTCATTAATGGCTTTGGAAGCTGTATCCTGACTATCCCCATGATGTCCAAACTTGAAGACAAATGAACTGACTCAATGGATATCCATCAGAGCCTTACACATATGAGCTTGCCGACCACTAACTATACTGCAGGATGGGTGAGAACGCATTGTGTCACTAGTAGTGCAAATGTGCAATAGCTTGGAATCCGTGTAAACAAGATAAGATCAGGTCTTGTCTTCCAGGCATGGCTACAAAATGATTCCTGGACTGATGATAGGGATATTTAGCAGTGATCGCCTAAACATACCAGAAGGGATCTATATTTCACCAACGAGGCCTGAAGTAGGGACTTGTTACCATGTGATTGGAGGACTCTTCCCACTTTGTAAAATTGGTATACGCATATTGAAGAAGAACATGCTTTTTTTAAGGTGCTTTGACTTCAGACACCAGGTAAGTGACTCTTTCTTGATTAGATTTGAGTTTCATTTACCATTTCATTGCAATGGATACGACCTGAAATTGCTTGCCATTTTCTATAGTTGTTGGTCGTTTAAGAATGCACTAACCATGCCCTTTGAAACATGTCTTCCACCAAGAACCTTGTTAAAGTTGTGTGTGATGTAAATAAGGGCATGATGTACCCTGTACCCTAGAGTACGTGTGTACTATAAACTGGATTCAGGCCTGGCGTGAAACTGGCATTGCTGAATGTATAAGTAGTGGGAGCTGAAGGACAGATATTTTTGTAGATTTGATTATGGGTGTAATTCGGCTGTTAGGAGAGAGAACATTGGAAACAACATGCTCAAAGGACTGGATAGGAAGATAGAGCACAAATATGCAGCTAGATTTGGCAAAAAGGGCCCAATGACTCGGGCTGATTTTAGAACCGACAAATATTAGAAATGTCAATGGATCGAATCGAATCTAGATCTCTTATGACTTTATCGGTCGACTTTGAGTTAACAATCATTTGATTACGATTTAAATTTAAACACAAAATGTTTTTGATTTTGGGTTTGAGAGACACGAACCAAATTTCAAACTTTGGCTCAAAATTTAATTGTCGGGGGGATTTTTAACGGAATAAATCCAATTCGAATAGACTTGAATTTGATCCGTTGACTTTGAAATAGGTTAACTAATTCTAACAAACATAATTTGATTTGATCGCGAGCCAAGCCTAAACTTAAAATGTTTTAGATTTTGAGCTTGAGAGGTTTAAAACAAATACTTCCTCTTATTCAAGATAAAAGTCGGTTTAGAAAGATGCACACTTACTAAAAAAGTTAGTGAAATGTTTGATATGCTTTATTAATTGCATATTGAACTACCTTGAAAATATAATCTGTGTAATTAGGATGTGAGAGAAATTAAAGGGTAATTTTGAAAATAAAATTATAAACATGTAAAAAAAATTGTAAACAATGTTTATTTTGAATAATTAAAATCTTTCTAAAAACGACTTTTATTTTAGACAAGAGAAATGTCAAAATTTGGCTTGAAACTTAAAATTTTCAAATCGGCTTGAAATCTAGTCAAACTTGCTCACTATGAAAAACAATTGACGTGTCGATTTTCCAGATTACTTGCTAGTTTAGTGACCATCGTACATCCATTTTGGCATTGTCACTTTCCATAACCCAGACGACATAGACGCAAATCCGGTAGTACAGAGTACAGATAACAAGTGATCCAATTCCCACTAAGCTTTCGTCTTTAGGATGATATAAGGTGGCCCTTTGCAGACTTGCTCGCACTAGCAAATACATTATCTAACCATCATCCACATGTATATTTTATGACCTCTTGCCGGCCATTTAATTTTGATGATCTGGTGGAGTTTCAACCACAATCATAGAACATCTTTTTTTGTATTATATATAGATATAATATTTCATAAAGTTGATAATGATATCTAAAAAATAGTTTATTATGATAATTGGGGAAATATATGTAATACGTAGTATAACCTTATCACGTAAGATCAACATGAAATGATTAAAAATAAAGGTAATATGGAATACTTGATTTCGATTTTATATTTAATTTCGATGCCGATTACAAGCTTTAAACAATTACGAACATGTGGTTTAGGCCTTTATACAATTTTTTCAATATGTAAGCTCTCCTAACGGGTCAGAGATTCCTTATACTTACGATTGATATGAGTAACTGCAGAAGACCTTAATTTTTATATAGTTTCTATATCGGGCTTCCTCATCACAAGTCCAATATGAATCCGGTCCACACTAATTAAGATTCATTTTTCACCCGAACTTTGACCCATTAATTTAGATCATTTATTAGGTCACTTTATTTATTTTATCTGGATCAAATTACGTAACTTAACCGATAATTTATTTAAAAATCAAAAAATTTAATTAATAGTTGTTCAATTTTATGAGAAAGGACAAAATTGTCCAACAATATATTTTTATAAATTATTTAATAAAATAACCGATTTGAATTACAATGAGATGTCTTGAAAGAAATGAAAATTTTCTAAAAAGAATTCTTTTAATAAATCTAATATTTAATAAAGGGTGATGATAGGAGTGATAATGACTTAAATCACATTAAATTCCTTTTGAGTTCAGCCCAAAACCAATAGCAATCGCGCACCTAACCAACAACATATAAAGAATGGGTCTTATCTTTGTAGACAAATCCCCTTTTCTATGAGGTAGGTAGGTAGAATAGGCTCACTCAGCGTGGGAACAATAGACATTTTTTTTTTTTAAATGTTGGAACAATCTCTCTATTATATAATAATAAGGTTGTATATTATTAATCTCTCTAAATTTATTCAGACTAAACGTGACGACGACAATGATGATATAGATATAATATTTCATAAAGTTACAATGATATCTAAAACATAGTTTATAATGATAACTTGGAAAATATGTATTTTATAAATTATTTAATAAAATAACATATTTGAATTACAATTAGATGTCTTGAAAGAAATGAAATTTTTCTAAAAAGAATTCTTTTTATAAATCTAATATTTAATAAAGGGTGATAGTAGGAGTTGATAATGACTTAAATCCCATTAACTTCCTTTTGAGTTCAGCCCAAAAACCAATAGCAATAGCGCACATAAACAACAACATAGACAGAATTGGTCTTATCTTAGTGGACAAATCCTCTTTTCTATGAGGTAGGTAGGTCGAATAGGCTCACTCAGCGTGGGAACAATAGGCTCACTCAGCGTGGGAACAATCTCTTTTCTTTCAATATGAAAAATGGCTTTATTGTTGAGGAACGGAGCTATTAGTGGGTCGTTAAATCCAATTTTAACTTAGCCAATGTTTGAACGAGCTTTTTGTAAGTCAATTAATGCCGTTACAAAAGTCTTTTTAAAAAAAATTAAGTGTTTAACTATAAAATAAAGAAAGTACTTTTTTAATAGATGTGACTTTTTTAGGAGTTAAAATATAATTTTTTAAAAAACTCAAATTTAAAGCTTCTAAAAAAATCGTTTTTCAGGTAAATTTTTCAGATCGATTAATAAGTCTATTTTTTAGTCTCTTTTGTCTTTATATTTTGCACATAATTTTTACAATACCTACAAACTCATCTTCCCGTTTATTATGTATTTAACTATTTTCTCAACTTGAATATTTATTTTGAGAATTATATAATATTATTTGATTTTTATATGATTTAATATTTATTTTCGATATTAGTTTACTTATGTTATAATCTATACAAAAGATTTGGTTAGATATATTTTCATTTATGTTTTATATGATTTAAAATTATATAATAATTAATATATTGATATTTACATATTGTTTAATAGACTTTACATAATATTTATATGCATAAATAATTTTTATTATAAAATAAAATATAGTTAAAATTAAAAATATTTTTTTATTTTTATGTTGCTAAACAGTCTATTGTATGAAGCTCTTAAAAAAAAACTCTTTTTTAAATGACAGCAAAACAGTCAACTGATTTTTTTAAAAAGTTCTAAAAAAATCTACAAAAAAAAACTCTACTGATATAAGCCTAACCAAACATAGGCTTAATCTTGTTAAACCATAAATATAACTCATCAAGACCACTTTATTTGTCTTTATATTTTTAAATCTATACACTATATTATATTAAAACGGCATTATTTTAAAAATAAAGAGTTAGAATTTTCAACCTCGAACTGATCTTTTAAGTATGAGCTCAACTCAAAATTCAACCAAATTTTAACTTGATTAGTTGATTTCGAGTTATATAGGAGTCGAGTTTGATTATTATATGACTTCCTTGCATTAATGAATGCATCGAAACTTTTGTCTGCTTATGCAAAGTGAGTGACTCTTAACTCTTTGCACATCACACAGGCCGGCAGGATGAATCCTCAAGAGCATTCATTGAGCCCTGTACCCTCAGGCAAGGGAAGTTCCAGTTAACGGTACCAAATGGATACAAAAACATTGTACCAAATGTTTGGATACAAAATCATGAAAGGCTTGACCTGTCCAAGTGAATAACCAACTCAGACCACAGAAAAATCTAGTTTAGTAAACATCAAAATCAACAAAGTGTTCCATGGACGTCGAGTATATTCAGAAACTGAAAAGGAAACGTTACCAAACGATGTCCAAAGGAAAAGGTGTGATGCTTATACGCCACTTATATCAGTTGCCCGAAGAACCAAGTAACGAGTGGAAGAGTCTAGCCACTAGCAGTTTACTTGTCACTCTTGTCATGTATGGACCTTACGTTTAAGGCATGATGGTTTTGGTCCTTTCGTTTGCTGATTCAATGATGCTTGTAAATTCTGAAAGGCAAGGCCATACTGGTTCGTTGGCTCTAGACATAAGAAGCTCACTTAGTTTCCAAGAACTTTGGACAACCAAGTTGTTCATGCCAGACAAAAGAAAATTTCTGTTTCTGCTTTAGTATATTTAGAGTTGCATGCACTTGCAATAGGAATATATGAATATATCGTGCATGACTTGGGATGGGCAGGAACGGTGCACTTTCTATGCTCCTTCCAATTTCTGTGAAAAGACTAATTGAAAACTAGCAAGGTCAGTAAATATCCTGATACTCGTCATCGTGATTCCAGGTGGCTCCGTGCAGGTTCATTGATTGATTCTTCTGGGATAGAGTATATATGGCAGGTCCAGATGCTTGATTTTGTCCAGAAGAGGCAAGATCTTTCTCTTCCCAGTTTTGGTGTACCCTCTTATCTCGATGATCTGGTCCCCTTAAAGATGCTAATATTGATTGTTTCTCTATACTTAATTAAATTTAAGGATAAAATTCATATGATTTCATATATTATCAATATACTATTATAGTTCTGATTTTATAATACTTACCTCCATGCTGTCAACTACCGGTACAAAGTCTAACGGCGAACTTCAAAATGATGTCGTGCAATACCACCGAGTGCCATGTGCTGAACATCATGTTATTACAGAGTCTATAATCAAAATTTTAACAAAAGTTGATGAACTTATTGATAATTTCTAAAAGTTAAGAAGCACATTAATAATAAGTCAAATTATCTAATCTTATGTATGATTTTAAGTTACTGTGCCCCTCTTACTAGTTCTTCTATTTTGTGGTTTTCACTTCACTAAAGTTTCAATCAAATGCCTCAGGGAATGTGACATCAGTCACTTTTTCTAAATCTTTAACTTCTTGGTACTTAAAACTACTAGAAATTCAACTTCAAACTTTTGAAGAAAAAGAGTAACTAATATAAGACTTACTGCTTAATGTAAGACTTACTTCATTGCCTCATACCCAGAAACTCAGACATTAGCTATGAAACAAAAGAAACGATCAACTTCCATTTCCTCTTTACCTGTCGACGTATGAAACCATTTGCAATCAAATGGGGAGACATGGAATTAATTCCTGAATAATGCTATTATCCTTCCAACGCATATTAATCATTGAGTTGCCACCAAATATCCAATTCTTTGATCGATTCCATTACACCTGACGCTAATGGAAATCCTACGAGTACATACAATATCAAAACAACACAAACCGCATTATACTAAAAGGGGCACGTTTCTTTTTCTGTGGAACATATAACTTCTGTTTAACCTTTTTAATCAAAAAAAGAACTAGAGTGGAAGGACAAGAAAAAGTGAAAAACTGCACTTAAGATTTATATATCTTAACACATTATTGTAACATACTAATGGATGAATTATTAATGCCAAGTGAACAAAGTACGTGCCTATATTATGCTATGAAAAAGAAAATTAATTGGATCAAAACAGATAAAATAGAACCTAACTTACCACACGCAGTCCCGCAAGTGAGTCAAACAGGTGGTCCTTCCTATAAAGAGACATGTCACATTAAGTAGTGAACATGCAGTTGAAGCCAATGCAACCTTTGTCCACCATCTCACAAAACCTGTAATTCCCAAACTAATTCGATTTACAGTCACCAACTTCAAATTCTTTTGTTTCCTCCGACCTCCTGACGCCAACATCCAACACATATTAGTATTTTAGTATTGCATCCTGGTTTTATAAGTATCATGTCAGAAAGAACATCAGTCTGGCTTGTCCGATTGATTTCAGGGTTAAGAACTACACTTGCCTGCCTGATCGTTGGTTGCACCACCTTCTATGGGCCAGCTCCGATCAGGCAGTTGATACGGTACCCTGCCTTCTCTTACATGACAACTATACTCATTGTGTCTGATGCTACACTTGGTGACACTCTCAGAGGAAGTTGGCATGCTCTATACGCCACCATCCTAGCTTTGGTCCCCTGTACGTTAACCTTGTGGATGATCGGACCTGATGGGTTCACCACCGGCCCGGCCGCGGCTGCAGTGACCATTACATCGTTCATGGTATCACTGCCAGAGTCAACTCCGATGATGTCCAAAAGAATTGCATTCGGGCAGATTGTGATCGTGTATGTAGATGCAGTTGTTAATGGAAGTGATCGTACTGGAGTTCTGATGCACCCAATTCATGTTGCTTCAAGTACTGCTTTAGGAGCTTTGGCTTCCAATTTGGCTATGTTGCTTCCATATCCTCGACTAGCCTACTATGAGGTAACAATCATGATCACTGGATAATTCCTTGCAATGATCGTCTTTGCTTATTAAGAAAATATAGCAATAATTTTTAGTAAACATATAAATTATCCAGAAATATTAAGAACGTGAATATTTTTCGTAAAAACTCCACGATAACAATCATGATAATGCTTTAATATAATACTCTTTAATCAATTATAATAATTCTGCAGCTCATGCTCTTGAAATATAAATTACAAATAAAAATTCCGACTTCTTTACTTGATAATCTTTGCCTTAATTACCACTAGATCAAGCCTAACGAAAAAGTAAATCTAAAGAACGTCATCCATACAACTACTTTTCATTTTTCAATCACTCAAAACTTATAGTTGCCAATTTTGGTATTGGTTTAAGGGTGCCTGCTTATTCAATTACAGTTATTTTACAGTTTTA
>JAOQMQ010000005.1:33449473-33460653 GCA_027563845.1 Erythroxylum subrotundum | reverse complement strand
CAGCAGGTTAAGGCTGAGCACCAAGCTCCAGTGGGGAAGCTCCATTCGTTGCCTATTCCCGAGTGGAAATGGGAACGGATTACTATGGATTTCATTATGGGGTTGCCTAAGACTCCGAGGCAGCATGATGCTATCTGGGTCATAGTGGACCGGTTGACTAAATCGGCCTATTTCTTGCCAGTGAGGGAGAACAATTCTCTAGATCAGTTGGCCCAGAAGTATGTGGCGGAGATAGTGAGACTGCATGGGGTCCCAGTGTCGATAGTGTCAGACCGGGATCCCAGATTTACTTCGAGGTTCTGGCAGAGCTTGCAGTCTGCTATGGGTACTAAGTTGAATTTTAGTACAGCTTTTCATCCTCAGACAGATGGGCAGAGTGAGTGGACGATTAAGACTGTTGAGGATATGCTTCGGGCTTGTGTATTGGAGTTTAGAGGAGCATGAGATCAGTATTTGGTTTTGATTGAGTTTGCCTACAATAATCACTATCACAGTAGCATCGGGATGGCACCACATGAGGCGTTATATGGGAGACATTGTAGATCGCCTTTGTATTGGGATGAAGAGGGTGTCAGAATGATTGAGGGTCCAGAGCTGATTCAGGATACAATGGATGAAGTGAAACTGATTCGAAGCCGAATTAAAGCGGCTCAAGACAGACAGAAGAGCTGTGTGGATCAGCATCAGAGGGATATTGAGTATAATGTGGGAGACAGAGTTTTCCTTCGGGTGTCACCGTGGCGTGGTGTACTGAGATTTGGTAAAAAAGGCAAGTTAAGCCCTAGGTACATTGGTCCCTATGAGATCACTGAGAGGATAGTATTGTATATAGTAGTTGTGTAAAATTTTTGGAGGATTGTACAGACAGATGAAACTAACAGTGTGTACATGACTGAGTTTGATGATATGAAATGGAACACAGTTTGGTTTTAAAAAGTTTCAATTTCTTATTACTGGTTTATTATTATGATGCCATGTGGAATAGAGTGGTGTTCGTCTGTAGTGTTCTCTTATCGTAAGATATGTACCGGAATGACCTACGGGTATTCCGGTGGGTACTCTACGGTAAGGGGGCGCTACAAAGACGATGCAGACTTAGAGGGATGCGGCACTGATAGGTGTGCTTGAGGGGGGGAACGACCAGGGTGGCGATGGCTATTGGAGTGAGAGCGAGGAACAAATTTGATGTCAAACCGTCTCCTACAGTCAAGAGAAATATGATTAGTGTAGCCATAAATTTGACAGGTGACACGAGAGGAGGATGACCCGTCCGGAGAAGAAGTGAAGCTGCATCTACCGCGATTACCACATCCTTTACCTTTTGAAGAATGATTGGCAGGTGTGGAGTGTTGGACCATGTTAACCGTGGGTAAAGCAGATTGTTGTGTTTTAAGGAGTACTTCATGGGCTACCAACTGACCATGTAACTCATGAAAAGACACTGGAGTTTGGCATTGTTGGAGTCCGCCAATAAATCCATTGTAGTCAGCTCTAAGCTTGCGAAATATAATGGTGTTGAATTCAGAGGCAGAGATGGATTGACCCGCAAGACTCAATGAATCGGCAATGGCTTTGGCTTGATACAGATATTCAGAAATCGACTTGTCATCCTTGGAAAGAGAGTAGAGTTTAATGTATAACTGTGTTCGTTGAGCATGGTTGATGGTACCGTAAGCTATAGTCAAGGCATGCCAGACCTCAGCAAAGGATGTAAGACCAGTCAGACGAGTATAGACTTCCTCAGTAATGGATGAAAAGAGTCAAGAAAATAAAATTTGATGCTTACTAAACTAGAGAGAATAAGCAGGATTAGGTTCTACCATACTTGTAGAAAGGTTAAGAACTTCTTTGGGGGGAGCAGATTCAGTGCCCAGAAGAATCCTATGGAGATTGTAAAAATTAAGTAGGGGAGTGAATTGTAGTTTCCAAGCAGTGTAATTTTTGGAAGTGAGTTTGATGGCAAACGTTTGGCTGACTTGAGATGGCAAGAGATGAGAGTAGAGGGACATAAATTGGAGAGGACGAATCAGCCATGAGTGGCTTTGATACCAACTCAAAGTATCGAATACTTAATATGAAAGGAGATCTAAAAATAGTTTTCTGTATATTGTGTAATTTGACGATATATAAGAGGTAAATAAATATAGGGTATTGGTTACATAGGATAGAAACAAATCTTATAGATAATGTAGACATATTAGCATGTGAATTTAAATACATAGCAGATTATAACTATACAACTAACATTAACTAATATGCCTCAACCAAAGAAACCCCTATCCAGTAATATGCCTCTCAATCTAATACCATTTTGCTACTTTCAACGTACATTCTCAATCTCAGAGTACCAAAATTCCAAATCAAACTGCAAAAGATTCAAACTTCCCTCCTTTGATATGTTCTTCGACAATTGAATTAATTAAAAGCGAACAAGAAAAACAATAAATCAAATCAATCGGCGTGTGAGAACAAGAGAAACTAACCTTAAAAGAGGTACTTGGAGATTTCTCTCCTGTTCTTCTCTGTTATGATCTGAAACACAGAACAAGAAGAAACCCAAGTAAGCTTTATATATTAATCAACATACAAAAACACAAGAAATTCATATAGATATAGAGAAGAAAGAGCACGAAAGAGCTACAATCGTTGCTTAACCCTGCAAAAAGTGCTTCTTCTCGTTGTAGTAAAGTTAGCTTCAAAGACGCAAAAGAAAAACCATATAGGAACAACAATAGAAAATTAGAAAAAGAACACTAATATCCTTATCAAGTAGTCTATCTACGTTGTGTTATGCCGTTTTCCAAAAAACAACAATTATCATGATGGGCGTTGTCTCTCTCTAGGAACAACAATAGGACTGAAGGTTAAGAATATATCAATGATCTCATAATTCTCTGTTAAGAGTTAACGTTGGTTTGTACAGATACAAAATGTTATTATTTGGTTAATTATATCATAGTTTCTAATGTGCAGTTGTAGGGCGGATGAAATTGTCTGTACCAAATGCTTTGTGCCAACCCTGTGCCAGAGTATATGATCCACACATTTTGTATTTAATGTGTGTATAAGATGTTCTGGCACAGGGTTGGCACAAAGCATATGGTACAAACGACCATATGATAAAGAAAACACATGCAAGAGTGGTGGTGAATTGTGTGTGACAAAAAAATTTTGTTAGTTCTTTCAATTCGTATAATAAACAAATTCTAGTTAACGAATAAAAACAGTAAGAACTTGTCAGACGATAAAGCCTTTTAAACGACATGAGTCTATTAGGAGATAAGAGTCTTTTATGGGATAGGATCCTGCTTAAACGAAAGGAACCTACTAAATGCTAAATCTTGTTAAAACAATTTAAAAACAGAAATTGCCAGTCAAAATTGAAATGAACCTCTTGCAAGTTAAAAACAGATGGAGTCTCTTGCTAAAAAGAATACACACACAATATAATGCAGAAATTTAAAAGTTAAAGAGAGAGAGAAGAAGGACGTAGTCGATTTATAATGGTTCCACTTACAACTCAAGCCTACGTCCAATCCCCAAATATCCAACTTGAGTGTTTCACTATAAAAACCCAAATAGTAATTTGACGAGTCTCTTCAAACTCACGAGTACATATTTTTCAAGGTTCTCTAACCTTCCAATCTAATAGTATTTAGCTAGCATCTACAAGCTCTCAACAGATGAAAATATAATTTGGTCAATATAAGCTTCAATGATCTCTCTAAAAAAAATTCGCTTTCTAAAGCACAAGAGATTTGACAATGATATCACTTTCAAAAGTACTGATACTGTAAATATAATTCAAGAATTTTACTTGTTCACTCTTCTTATTCTTAACTGTAGTGATTCTTCCTTAAGTGGGCATTTCATTCAACTAGCCGTTACATCATTTCCGTTCTTAGGTCGACTTTGTATCTTTGATATCTGTGCTGGAATCTTCAATCTTCAACCAAAAGAAAAACAAATTATGACAATGTCTCGAAAATATAAGATTAGCAGGAAATTCATAAAAGTAAGTTCATAAAAGTAAGTTCACAAAGTAAGTTCATAAAAGGAAATTCATGTAAGAAAAGAAGCATATATCTTATGATTTTATTTCTTTTTGAAAAAATATGTCGTTATTTATATAAGGAAATAAATCTAATTTAAAATTTGAAATTGTATAAGGTCATCATCAAAATCATATCGAAAAGTTTTGAGCTACCAATATGAATATATTCTCACCGCTACACCCTAACAAAAATTTCATGATTGACAATGATAAGTGGGAAAAAGATCGTGTTGTTAAAGTTAAATTAATAATTTCCAATTTGTCACCCGTAATATTGGATAATTTAAAAAATTAAATGGTCTCATGAACTTCAAGCAAATTGGAAATTAAGTTTTATATATTTAAATTTAAACTTGACTTGAAATTTGTATTTTTTAACGTAAATTTAATTTATTAATTTTGAGTAAAGTTAAAATTTTTGTTATTTATAATTACTCAAAACCTACGTAAAAAATAACATAACATAGCATTGATGCTTGGGATATTAAAATTATAAAACTCTCTTTCAACTTCCACTCTACCTAAAATAAATAAACCAAGATTTATAATATTAGTGAAATTTCAAAAAAACATGCAGAGGAATAAAAGTATTTTTATAATTTAAAATTATTTATAACATTAAAAATATAAAAAACATTTATTAAATTCAAGTTACATTATTTTAATAAAGTTGGCTATTAAATTTACATTATACCAATCATACAGTCCCTACACTATATGCCATGTCATCGATCCGATCAAAGAAACACGGACACGGATACTAGCTCCCTATTTTATTTGATCCAACGGTCAAGATTGTCAAATACAAACTAAAACTAGAAGCACACGGATCGCCGTATTAAACCGTCGATGAGATTCTAATAAGCGGTCCAGATTCACCCTCGCAAACCTCACCCGCTGCTTTAAATAAGCACCCTCCACTCATGCCAAAATCACAATTCAAATTTTGCTCTCCCCATTTCGAAACCTCAAAGTCAATTCAGCAAGGTTTCTGTCAAATTTCTTGAGAAGATGTCAGGTCGTGGCAAGGGAGGCAAGGGATTGGGCAAAGGAGGAGCCAAGAGACACAGGAAGGTTCTTCGTGATAACATCCAAGGCATTACGAAGCCTGCAATTCGCAGGTTGGCTCGCAGAGGTGGTGTTAAGAGGATCAGCGGTCTAATCTACGAAGAGACTCGCGGTGTTCTCAAGATCTTCCTGGAGAACGTTATCCGTGACGCTGTTACCTACACTGAACATGCTCGCCGCAAGACTGTGACGGCGATGGACGTCGTTTACGCCCTCAAGAGGCAGGGCAGGACTCTGTACGGTTTCGGTGGTTAGGCTTGTCGGTTGTCTCTGTTTGGTTCTATTAGGTCTCTGAATGTAAATCGGATTGTAGCTTGTTTGAAGTGGAATTAGCATATCAATATGTATTGATTCTACTTTGTGATATTAAAGTCGTCTTTATCAATTCGAGAGATCTGTTTAGTTTTTAGTATTCATTCTGGCTTTAATTGTTCCTAAATCTTTTCAACATCAAATCAGTTTCAGCCATCTATGACTGAAAAAGCATCTTTGAGGCAGTATGATTCATGTTTCAGTACAAAATCAAAATCAATTGATGAATGATACTTAGCATCTGTAGTAATCGTGATTTTAGTTTCAATCCACCAGAAGACTGGCTAATTTGTGCTAAGTTGTGATTAGGGGACTCGAATAGTTTATCGAAAACTCCATACTCCTTTACACGGGTCTGCTTATGTACTTCATTTACAATTGTAGAATTTTTTAGTCTTTGTTTGGATCGTTGGTACAAAAAAGGTGTCGTGGTGTAGTTGGTTATCACGTCAGTCTAACACACTGAAGGTCTCCGGTTCGAGTCCGGGCGACGCCATTGTTTCATTTTTTGTAACCTCTGGCCAGTTCTTGATGAGTTACACAAATGTCCCGTGGTAGGTAGTGATGGACTATTATGTGATGGAAAGCATTTCAGAGTATCTTTTCTATCGCCGGAAAATCGAAAGGAACATTGTTGTTATTCAATCATACGAAAGTTGCCTCCAATTAAGATCAGCATTATGTCTGCATCTGCAATTTTCTTTACGTGAAAATTTTCATTTTTTTTTGTTTTGATTACATTAAATATCACAACTTAATTGGACTAATTTTAAGTTCCTAAGATCTCACCCCAAGAGCTTTAGAAGAAGTAAATATGGAATTTCAGATTTTTCAGGTTTCTACGTAGTCTGCACATTTTTGTGCACAAAGAATCGTCACATATTTAATTTATCAAGAAGCTTTGCTCAAATAACTAGAGAATTATTGACAGAGAGAATTTCTTATTTATTCTTATTTTGCGTGACTCGAACTCAAAACTTCCTTACAAGGGAAAGCCTTAACTAAGGAGTTTACGCAATGTTAAGAATTCAATGAAGACAATCAAATTATGAGGAACCTTATCAGACCAAGCGGAACATCCTAAGTTGGGCACCATTGGTTGAGGTGAGTCGATTCCAATTAAATTTGAATACTTGTACCGAAACTTAAGATCTGAATATTCATGTTTATATCATATTTTAACTTAATAATTTCTCAAATGACAAGAAAATTGTCAAATTAAATCTAAATCCTCTATTACTTAGAGATAAAACTTTACATTACTAAACTTCCTTAGATCTCGCGCTTAAGATTCCTAGTAAATATTGTTGTTCTTGTTGTTATTATTAAGAGAATGAAAATGCAAGAGTGAAGCACAATTCATTTTGATCATCAAAAATATAAAGTACAATTGACTTTCGAATTCACAATTGGTTGGCATACCTTTTCTAATTGGACAATTTGCCCTCACAATTCATTATTTGTACAAACAAACTACTCTCAGGAACTGCAGGACTTCGCATGGAAAGGTAAATGAGAACAAGAAGGGGGAAAGAAGAATTTAAGATAATATCCCAATCTCCACAAAAACATCATTTATGAAGAATAGGGGCAACCTGTAAGCAGCAATTTGATCTCAGCTACACTTAGCCTCAACTTGTACCAATGACTTGCCCATTTTGCTGCCTGGCAGACACCAAGGTTGGCTTTTACGACCACTTTTGTGTAAATCAAAGTTTCAGCGAGATTCTACTGACCTACCAAATCAGAAAGATGAAAAGATTACATCACATTGATTTTGCAGCTTTTTAACAAAATCCATTTTCAAAGAAAATCTTGGGGTTTGGAATCTGGAAACAAGCACATGGTGCAGAAACCAGTTAAACAAGAATTCCCACGAAGCTCAAGTACTACCAACCTTAAAGGAAGCCTCCCCCTGTCCAAAAGCTATCAGATTTCCTGCTGTGATCAACAAATTTCTTATCGCGTGCACTCTGATAAAAGTTATCATCATAAGTATCATCTTTGGCATCATCCCAACCTGCCCAACCATCATTGTTAAGTGATGCAGCTGCCTTATTGCAATTATCCTTCCTGTTTTCATTCTGGTCCCAATCATCCCATGAACTTGAGGTGTAGGAACTATTTTTATGCCCACTTGCTGTAGAATTTTGATTTCCGTTCTCATTCTGGTCCCAATCATCCCATGAACTGGAGATGTGGGAATTACTGTTATGCCCATTTGGTAAAGAATTTTGCCCACCAAAGGAAGAATTCCATCCTTTGTTTTCCTGCTGCCGATATTCATTCGTATAATTTTCATTTTGTTGCCAGTTATCATTTTTCGAGCCTCCATCTTTAGCGTATTCCTCAACCTTCTGTGTAGCCATTGCCATAACACCTTTCATGATTCCCCATGTCCTTTGTCCAATCTCTGTTGTCTTTGCTGTGACAACATTGACAGTTTCATTCACCTTGTAATCATAACCACCTTCCTTAACCTGCAGCAGAGTTTTAATCATGGACCACAATGATGCAATTCCAATTTCCCCACTTCGTTGCAAGTACAACATAGATACCAGTAACATACTTGACCATTTTATCACACTTTTCACAGAAAACACATATATAGACCTAAATTCTGAAGCTATGATTACTGCCACAAAAGATCCAAGCATTAATAAAAAGGTTAGAACGAACGAAAAAGCCTTGAATTAACGAAGCCTTCATAAGTGTTGCCTTTCCAAACTCATTTTAGTAGTCAAACATGAGATACAATGGAAAAATCATTTGCAAAAGATCAGCAAAGATACCACTCAACAGGGAAGAACTAGCAAAGCATATCTGTCATCTTCACAAGATTCTACAACCAGTTGTGTTTTCCAGAGATCCTATAAGGTCTGTCATCTTCACAAGATTCTACAACCAGTTGTGTTTTCCAGAGATCCTATAAGGGTATCAAATTCAATGAAATCTACAAAGTATTTATCATACATGGTTAGAGGTTTTCGATAATAGCAGTAATCTAAAAGGCGATAATCTCCAAATAAACCAGTTAGGTGGCATTGGCTGAGTACAATGGGCGTAAAGGGAATGTACCATGATATCCTTCTTTTAAATGGTTGAGACAAGCATAGAGTTTGGTCCTAATGGAGGTTAAAGATAGCCTAGATTGGTGATTAACAGTGAATAGCCCAATTCTTCCAACAAAAACAGCTTAATACCTTAGTGGTATTAAGGTAAATAGAATATAGTTGGATTAAAAAAATTATGAAATGAATCAGTATATGTAAAAATACCTTAGTGGTGATCTCTCTTGTCCCAGCTTGGACGACATTTGCGGCTGACTGAGCCACCAGGGACAGCCTACCGAATCCCTATATTGCAAACAAAACACATACAAAGCAACACATGAACAAATTATACAAATCGTACCAACAAAAACCCAAAAACGAAAGAAGAAATTCCCCAAATAAACACCTGAGACATAACAGAGAGCACATCCTGTTGAGAATTATTACTGCTCTGGGAAGCAACAGGGTTCGATCCAAATCCCACGTACTTCCCTCCTTGTGAAGGCGGGATTCCTTCAGGCCTCGACTCATTCTCCGCCATTTTGCTAGCAAAAAAGCTATCTTTATTCGCCGCAGAAGCTTCAAGCTGCGACCTTGTATAAATGTCCTCCGAAGACCTGGATTTTACAGAAAGCCCACTATTATTCACGTTATTACTCCCTCTAAAATCACCAACCGATTGGTTCCTCCTAATATCGCTGTTCGATCTAAAGGAGTCCTCATTGTCCCAATTATCCCACCCTCCATTATTCCCAGAATGACCGTTCCTGCCACCGGCCCCAATCGGCGGTTTTTTATTTCCTCCTCCTCCGACATTTGCCTTAACCACCGGCGGGTCCCTCCACGAGCGACCCTCCGCTAGGGCTTGGATTCTATCGCGATAAATACTCGCAGCGTTGGTGTTGTACTTTGTGACTATATCGGTCTCCTTAGGGATACCATACTGAGCTAAGAAAGCGTTAAGCTTGTCGTTGCCTCCTGATTCCATCTTCTTGACTTGGATCTCGGACCACGAGTCCATGGTCACCGATCGGACGAACGAGATGTGGACACCGAGGCCTCGGTGCTTGCCGGAGCACTCTAAGCACATGAACACGCCGTAGGACACCGACGCCCATTGCGGGTTCTTTTGTGAGCAGTCCACACAGATCTTGTTCGATGGTTGCGATTGCAGGTCCCGGAGGCGCCTCGACGCCGCCATTGAGATCCGACCCGATCCTAATTAAGGCTAAATCGGATTGGCCAATGAGGAACGAAAACAAAGGAAATAGAAGACCACAAAGAGAAGAGAGATACAGAGAGAGAAGGAAAATTAGCGTTTTTTTTAATAAAAAATTTAATTAAAAGTAATAATGAGGACTTTAAATATATTTTTAAATCAATAATAGTATGATAAATTGATAATAGTTATTGATATTTGATAATAATATAGGAATTTTGTAAAGGACAGAAAATTTGGGGATAAAGCTAAAACGGCGGTAGTTGTTAGGTACAATTGATAAGGTTAAAACGGTGGTAGTTGATAGGTACAACAAATGGCCCGGCCCAAGTTTCTCACTCAGGACTATTGTGGCCGGGGCTTGGGCCTGAGGTTCAATCAGGTACTAGCTTAGGAGCCTAATCTCGACATGGTATGAGACAGCTCAACTTGACTGATTTAATTTTTTAATATTAAAAATATAAAAAATACTATTTATTAAAAACAGGTTTAAATTAAATAAAATAAAAAATAAAAAATGATTGAAAAAGACTACCTTCATCGAAAATTTTAAATTTTAATTAAAAAATATTGTTAAATAAAAATTAATCAGTTTATTTTAGTTTATACAAATTAATTAGTTTATAAAAATTGGTCGATTGATTGATAAACTGATTGTTTTTTAATAATAAAGATTGTTAACCTAAATCAAATCAAAAAGTTAAAAAATAAATTAAAATTTTGATCAATTCAAAATTTTTATTGCTAAACTGATCAAATCGATTCGATTTTTAAAACACGATTAAGAACCATACGATAATTCCATCGTTTACATTTAAGATAGGCAACTTATGAACGAAAAATGATTTACGTACAACTACTACAAGTTTTTAACTTATTTGGTATATTAATTCTTTGAATTAGAACTTATTTTATGATGAGATATAAGATTAATTAATTATTTAAATTTAATTTACATTTTTTACCTTTAAATGACATGAAAAATATATTAATTTATAATTATACAAATTCATTCGTATAAGATAATGATAAAATTGTACGAAAACCAGAATCAAGAATAATAATACATGATAAAGAATACCGATACTTACGTGTTGAAGACATGATCAATGAATTATGCAGACACCGCTCAAGCGTTCGGTGATGGCTAAGGCTTCCACAACAAATCCACTTTCTCTTTTGTAATTACAGTTATCAATGAGACAAACCGTAAAGAGACTAGATGTATGTATATATAAGGAGTGTTGTGGGGAATTAGCCATTAATATTAACCCGAGGCCTGCCCACCATGGGCCTTAGGGTTAGGCCTACACCATGCATCACACTAACTATATAAAGGGCTTAAGTCCAATAGGGATCATGTAACGCCCCAAATTAGGGGTTAGAATATTAACGGGAATTAGTACAAATTACGGTAGTTATTGCTTATTGATTATTTACTTAAGTGTGCTTAATTGTGCTGAAGTATTTTGGC
>JAOQMQ010000005.1:33421031-33432864 GCA_027563845.1 Erythroxylum subrotundum | reverse complement strand
TGTCGCCCCCCCCCCCCCTCCACATTAGATTAAATTTACATATTGAGCAGAGAAAGGATAATGTATCACTCATACATGATGATCCCATATACACTAACCAAGTGTGCATGCACCTAATGGTATTGTACTTATTCGATGCAAGTGGGTTTTTAAGAGAAAAACTGGCATGGATGGCAATATACATATGTACAAAATGAGGTTAGTGGCTTAAGGTTACAAACAAAAACAAGGGGTTGATTTTAATGAAACCTTTTTGCCAATAGCTATGGTAAAATCCATCAGGATCTTGATAGCCATAGCAGCATATCATGATTATGAAATTTGGCAGATGGATGTCAAAACAACATTTCTTAATGGAAATTTACAGGAGGATGTATATATGACACAATCTGAAGGTTTTGAATTCAAGAGATTTCCTAATCAAGTATGCAAGTTACAAAGGTCCATTTATGGACTTAAGCAAGTGTCACGGAGTTGGAACATTTATTTTGATGAGACAATCAAAGAGTTTGATTTAATCAAAACTTTGGATGAATCATGTGTCCATAAGAAGGTTAGTGGGAGTGCAATCATTTTTTTTAGGGCTATAGGTGGATGACATTTTGCTAATTAGAAACGAAATACCTGTGCTTCAATTCGTAAAGATTTGGTTGTCCAAGAACTTCTCTACGAAGGATATGGGAGAAGCAACCTATATTTTGGGAAGGATTGTCCCAATTCATGTACATAGATAAAGTGCTAAAAAGGGTTCGCATAAAGAATTCCAATAGGGGATTCTTACCTATGTCGTATGGGATTTCTCTCTCAGAGAGTACGTGTCCAAAGACACAAGAGGAGAGAGATAAAATAGATTGTATTATATATGCTTCGGGAATTGGATCAATCATGTATGCAATGCTATATACTATACCAGATGTCTCTTATGCTTTGAGCATAACAAGCAAGTTTCAAGCCAATCCAGGTGAGGGTCACTAGACGGCTGTGAAAAACATTTAAAGTACTTCAGAAAAACTAAAGATGTTTTCTTGGTCTACGGAGGAGCTGAACTGAGAGTTCAAAGATATTCAGATGCTAGTTTCTAGTCAGATCCTGATGATAGTAGATCACAGTCAAGGTATATCTTCATTATAAATGGTGGTGTAATAAGTTGGAAGAGTTCCAAATAACCAACCATCGTAGATTCAACAACTGAAGTAGAGCACATTTCAGTGTTAAAGGTGACAAAGGAAGCAGTTTGGATCAAGAAGTTCATCACTAAACTTAGAGTGGTTCCTAGCGCTGTTGAGCTTATAGTATTGTACTGTGACAACAAAGTACCATTGCATAGGCAAAGGAATCAAAGTCTCATCAACGGTCCAAACATATACTCAGGAAGTTTCACTTGATCAGGGAGATACTGGAGCGGAAAGACATAGTATTGGAGCGAGTTCCCACTGAAAAGAATCTTGCAGATCCTCTCACTAAGTCATTGTCTCAGAAGAAACATGATTGACATATGGATAAATATGGTATAAGATACATGGTAGATTGGCTTTAAAGCAAGTGGGAGATTGTTAGTTTATGCCCTTACAGCCAATTAATTAGATGCAAATTAATGTATGACATTATTTTTAATAAATGTAAAGCTTTCTTTATCTTTGTGTATTAATTTAATTACATTTGATGTTTTAATACTAAAGGTAAAATCCCTTGAACAATTACTGTATAATTGAAATTATAATGAGATTATAATTGTGAGATTCAATTTACATTTACGAATTGTTCCTAAATATTCCTAGTTGCAGTTTCATCAAGATGGGATATTGTTGAAATAGTAAAACTATCATACATTATGTTTCTTTCTTTTAAAGAAAATAATTGATCTCATAAATTAAAGTATGGAGATACGTAAACTAATGTGTAGGTGATTATTAGATAATAAGTCATTGAACTGATCCTACTTTGAGAATCCTGAATGGAATATTACTTATATGTCTGTAGATTTTCTCATAATGATGGCTGTATAATTGATCCTTTCACTTGAGATTACCAAGATATCTCGTGTGAGAATTACTGTATTTTGATGCTTACTTATGAATCGTCATAGGATAATTCAGTCAGTAGTACGTGGGTACAATATGAACCATACGGAGATATTTAAGTAAGTCAATAAAGGATTCGTCACTCTAAAGTAATTAGAGAAAATGTTCTACTATCCTTGACTAGTAGTGATTTATGGAATTCTCTAATTAGAGTGAATTGACATTTGACAAAAGCATTTTAAAATTTCAATTATAAATTAATTACTAATTAGCAAAAACAAACATGATTGGATGAAAAGAGTAGACATTGTATCCATACTCTGTTCAACATTAGAAGATGAAATGATCAAATTATACATCATAACCATGCATGAACATGTTAAGTCAACCATTTTGACATTCCTGATATTTGGGTGGCCATGACATGTTGCTAGACGTTAATCTTGATCTATGATTATAAATTGTTTGAATGGAGAATTAAAGATAAATTGAAAGGAGTTTTAATTTATCTAATTCTAATTATGAATTAGAATTATAATTTATAATTACTGCCATTATATTATGAACCTAATGAGTCACACATCAAAGAGCAATTTGTAAAAGAAAATTCAATTTAATTAAGTTAGACTTAATTGTAAAGTTTGAAAAATTTTATTGATCAAATATGAGATATTTGATTTTATTAAAATTTAATTAATTAGAATTAGAATTTGATTTTTAATTATAATTATAATTAAAGAATTTAATTTTAATAAAAAGTAAAAATCCTAATGATTTTTTATAAATAGGAAGAACATTTTAGAAGCTAACACTTTTATTTTCTTTCTCTCAAAAAGTCTCGAGAAATTGTTCTACGGATACCATCAGAAGCTGGACAATTGAATAAATTGTGGTTGACAAATCGGAAAAGTTTCAAAAGGATTTTCAACACAAACATGATTAAGGTACGATTTCTTATTTGTATTCATGTTTTATTCAAGTTTATTCAATTATCAAAATCCGCTCGGAATCTGTAAAAGAAAAAATATTTTCTGCTACGTCCATGATTCAATCACGATTGAATTCCAATATATATTTTTTTGGACTCCAAAAATATGTCTATATTTCTGATTTATTTTTATTTATAAAAGTTGATTAGTTTCTTTGGACTCCAAAAATATGTCTATATTTCTGATTTATTTTTATTTATAAAAGTTGATTAGTTTATAAAATTTACCAAAACTATAAACTGACTGATATTTAATAATAAGGCTTATTAAAGTAAATCAAACTGAAAAATTTAAAACCAAACCAAAGAGTCAATCAGTTAAAGATTTTTACAGTTGAAGAGCTGAAACCGGTTGAGTTTTTTAATCATTGAATTTATTGATATTTTCTAATTAGATTCTAAAAAGATATCTTTCTAAAGAATAAAAATTATAACAAAAAATCGAGAATTTTAAAAATTATGAGTAACCTACGAACCTGACCATTTTGCCAATGTTAGTATTAGAACCCCATATCCAGCCACTTGACCTACAATTTGGTTGCAATGATGCAAAATTGCGACGTAAACTGGGATTGGCATAGGACCACAGGAGTAACATGCAGCCAGCTAGCTAGAGAAACGCTCAGGCATTGCCATGACCGGTGCACACAATAAACCAGCTGTGTTTTTGTTTGTCTGTAGGTGAAGGGTCAGATTTTTGCATAACTGGAACACATTTGCCTCATCAAAGCAACCACATGCCGCTTCATTAAACCAACAAATCCTTTAATTACTTCATTTGAACTTGACCTTTAAAGGCAATAAAGATGATATATCCAACACTAGACGCATATTACGATTATAACATAATGAGTCAACTTTATTACACGTACGTGACTTCAATCAAATCCCTATCATCCAAACCAATAATAGAAGAAGAAAAATAGAAAGAAGCCGAAGAAAACTTAGAACAACAACAATAACATTAAGTGAGAATCTTGCTAAAACGTAGAATCTAAAGAGGTTCATCAGTACGTAATCTTATTCTAACTTAATAGAGAGATTGTTTTCGATAGATTATATGATAATTTTTATCGATTACCTAAAAGATAGGCGGCATATGAAGGAAACATTATTTACAAATTGCTACAAAAGTTTTAAATTATTGGTATATTAATTCTATGATTTCAAACTGACGAGATATCCACTAATTCTCTAAATTTAATTTAAAATTTTTACTTTGAAAAGCACCATATAAAATAATAATAAAACTCACAGGTACTTTTATTATAATTAATATTTTAATTCGATTTTAGTTTGATCTAAGTTAATTTAGAGCAAAATTTTTAAAAAGTTTTAAACTTTAAATTAAGAAAACTTGACTCAATTCGGTCTGAAATCTAATCAAATTTAAGTTTTAAAAATAAGTTTAAATTTATTTACAATTTTTGAATTTAGATCAAATTCAGTTTGATCTAAGTCAAAATTAACGAGCAAAGTTTTAAAAAAATTATGAGTTTTAAATTTAGAAGAGCCTAATTGAATTAGATAAGAGTTTGAGTTTTTAAAATAACCTAAAATTTAAATAATTGAGTTTGAGTTTTTAAAATAACCTCAAATTTATTTAGAAAAATTTAAATTTAATTCGAATTCATATCGTTTCACATTAAAATTAATGAGCAAAAATTTTTAAAAAATTGATTTTTAAATTTAGAAAACCTAACTCAATTTGATCTAATTTGAATTTTCAAAATAAGTTCAACATAAAAAAATTGTAACCAACCCAAATCTTATAAGAACCTAACTCGATCCTATCATTGTTAATATCAATATTAAAACTGAGGTTCAGGCCGGCCTGACCATTCCTAAAGCAAGTATTAAGACCCCATTTTGAACCACTTGACCTACAATTTGGGTACAATGAAGCAAAATTGCGACGTAAGTTGGGATTGGTAGAGGACCACAAGAGTAACATGCAGCCAGCTAGAGGTTGAGACTTAGACAATGTCATGAAACCTTTGCACACAACAATTAGCCAACTGTATTTGCTTGTTTAGGTACAGGCGGTTGGTCTAATTTTACTTAGACAGTATTTGTTTGTTTACGGTATTCTATTCCACTAAATTTTATCCACATATTTACGTAAAATTTATATAAATATGTAGAATCTATAATAGTTTCTTTGCCTCGTCAAGACTAAAAGCAACCACATAATGTAATAAAGAAATTATTTTCGTGACTAGACGAAACCCTTCAAGTCTTTTCGATATCAACTTTTAATGCAATAAAGAAATTATTTTCGTAACTTGACGAAAGAAATAAATGTTTTGTTTCTAATATCCTAATCCAACTGTCCCAGCTACTCATTGCAATAAATAAACAAGAATTAGATGACTTAGGCTACCTAGGATATTAATTGGGTTGTCTCCAACTTGGATTGAGTAGAGTCCAGTCTACTACTCAAGATTTGGATTACTAATAAATATATTGGGTTAGATTCTCTTAATCCTAGTATTTTAATATATTATCAATATTTTTTTTAATTTTAAAGATTAGATTTTTTTATAATTTAGTTTTATAATACTAGTTCCTTTTATCATTCATTTATGTTAAAATCTTTAATTATAAACTCTAAAATGACGTTTTTTTTTGTCACGTGACATTACACGTAACACTCTACGGTATCGTTTTGAAATTTAAAATTAGAATTTTTTAAAGTAGATTGACAGTAAAAAAATGGACGTTAATAAAACTAAAGTTATAAGGAGTTATTAATAAGTTTTAAATGATAAGAAGTATATTAATAATATGTGGAGATTAATGAATTTAATATAATATAAACAATCTAAAGGGCCCGCTAAGAGTGATTGAGTTGGTGGAGTAGGAGGTATGGGGTTAAAAGATTCTGTGTTCGAATCTCCATATTTACGCTCTCTTGATCGACTTGTCGTAATATGCAGACTATTGCATCAATTCAGAGGTTTACCCAATGCACATTTAAAAGATAGCGAATATGAGTTCATCCGTTTTAAAAGTTGAAATGACTATATTGATCCTGTGTGATCGAACTAATCACGTGACTTCCTACATCGGCAAAGAAAGCAAACTCATAAATTCCTATCTCTTAGAAGTATGTGTTTCGTATGCATTATTTGGAAAAAGTCAAAGGTAAGAATGTGAATTGTGAATACATCAGATTAAATTCATCCCCACTACTTGCATTAAATCAAAGGCGGTTCTAAGATTGGTAACACGGAGAAGTTTGATGGAGTCACACATCTGCTTTTATTAGTGTACATGCACACAACACAAACGTGAAGACGGCATTCAGTACCGTAGTTGACAAGTATAATTCAATCTATTCTATTTCAATGAATTATGGAAAATCGATCCATTTAATAACGTTCACACCTTTCTTCCTTGAGCATATGGAAGAAAAAAGAGAAGAGAAAAAGACTAGAAGAAGGCACGGAGATGGTAAGATCATAGTCCGGCCGGTCGAAAGAAACAAAAATTTTCGAAAAATTGATTAATAGAAAATATTCAAATAAAGATTCTATTTTTTTTTTGGTCTAAAACCTTAGCACAGACGGAAGCTAAATTTTCTTCTATCTTCGTGAAGATCGAATGAAAATGAAAGGATAAGAAGAGAATTTTTGTTTTTAAATAGTCCGGGAAATAGAACTGAACTGCCTTTTAGCTTTTTCCGAAACCAATTTTCAGTTTTTAACTCCATCTTTAAGTAGCTATAATTCATGGTGGTTGCCTCTTGACCATCTTTGCACTTTGGCTTTTTCATGAAATTACGTACTAAAATGAATGTCTATTAAATAACGAACATTACACAATGACGCACATTGTTGTATGAAATTAATGAACATTAATGATGCTTTGTTTGTTATGCCGCTCATACAAAATTTTCAAGATATGATTAAAACCTTGCTTAATTGCTTTAGACGACTAATTAGATGTGATTATGAGACCAATGAGATATCATGATGACCTTGCTTTAAACGACTAATCACATGTGATTATGAGACTATTAAGACACGATTATGTCCCTTTTTGACACTAGTCATCACTACATAAACTCAAAACTCTAATGAATCATTCCTTTGTTAGCATTCATTATGCTCTACAAATTTGAGATTGTCATCCAATTTAGGGCTTAAGATCTCTCTAACTCCTCAAAATTTTATGATTTACATTAAAATTTTATTATCAATTGTTTGAATCAAATTCACTAAAATACACAAAAGTCAACTTATCCAATGAAAAAAGCTCTCTGCTTTGCGAGAGTCTAAAGAAAGACATCGATGTACACAATTTTTTCTTTATATTTTTACAAAGAAGTTGTTTATATGATTCGAACCTGTAACCTTCTGGTTACAAAAAAAAGCAACTTTATGGTGTAAAGTAATATTAGAAATAGCGATAAGAATTTACTTATAATTTTTGTAATTCGTTGACATGCAAATGGTATCTTTGGCCTAAACTAGAAGTGCATGTAGATGCAGTTAACTAAACTATAGGCTAATGAACAGGAAAAAAAATAACGATACGATTATGATGATTGATGATACGGTGTAGATGTAGCTAAGTAAGCTACGGGGGAATGAATACAAAAGAATAGTGATATGATTATGACGAAGATATAGATAATAAATGGTGGTGTGGTATAGTAACAGGTGCCATCAAGTTATGGCAGAGATATGGTACGAAAAAGGTCGGAGGTCGTTGTGGGGTATTAACAGCTCTACACCGACGATCATTTATAAGCACACAGCTATAAAGTACACACATTGGTCCTGACTTGTTCATGCTTTTCTTCTCGCTGTTCTTGTTCTTCTTCTTCTTCTTCTTCTTAAATCAGTCAACAATCACTTTCTTCTACACCCTACTCACTATTATCATTTTTTAGCAAAACACTCTAAAGTTCAGTCTTTTTTGTGTCTGTGTTTGTGAACTGAGTGAGTGGTTTTTGGGAAAATGGACATATTCTCTTTAGTAACAGGGAGGGCTGGTACCAGTGGTTTTGGATCCGCTTCTACTGCTGAACAAGTCACTGAAGGAATTGATGCAAGCAATCGTACTGTTATTATTACTGGTCTGCCTCTTCGTTTCCTTTTTTTCTGCTAAACCAAAGTACATGTTTTCTCATGTTGGTTTTTTGTTGCTAATGTTGGGAATTCATAGGTATTCCTGTTTGGCATATGATCCTTTTACATGGGCTCACCAACTTTGCATTATTATATATTTTTTCCTTGTTCTCTTACGTGACGAACACTTCTGTGATTCTTGTGGCTTATTGATATCTCCGAGCTAACATTGTCTGTTTCAGATACACTAACTCTTTGTCTTCTTCCTCTCTTCTTCTTTGTGTTTTGAACACTCTTAGAAATTCTTTTGGTTCATCTTTTATCATCTCCTTCAAGTCTGAACCAAGTTTTCATCGGTGTTAATTGTCGTGTTCCACATAACTTCTTTTCTGGATTTATCTGCACCTTTCCTTCAGGATTTCCACCTTCGACGTTTTTGTTGTTTTCTTAATTCATAAATCTTGTCCATACTATGAAAAACTAATTAGAACTTGAACTTCTGATCCCGTAGTTTGCTTCTAACGTACAATAGTCAAGGCAAGGTTAAGTTTCTGAAAATGGAGGACCTCAGGAATTGGAGTTGCAGTGACTCGGGTCTTGTAAAGGGCAGCATAAAAGAGAAATTCATATTGTTTTGAACTTTTTATGAATATAAAAGCAGGAGGGTCCAGCAGAAGTTAAATCAACTAGGCCCTCTTATTGATTAAGTTTGTGAATTCAAAGCAACATGAGGGGACAAATGGGTCTGTAACCCTCTTGTTTCATTGCAACAACAAACTTAAATTATAGATCAAATGTCTTTAAGGGCTTGAACTTCGCTTTCTGTGCTTGGTTTTCAGGATAATAGTGATAAAACCACAAGAATGTCTGCCCTTTGCTCAGGGTTTAAAATTTATTAACATGTTTACGCTTTCCGATGAAAAGGCTGAAATCTGACAAGTTAGATGCAGGCGGAGCAAGTGGGATCGGGTTGGAGACTGCAAGAGTATTGGCTCTACGTAATGCTCATGTCATTATTGCTGCAAGGAACATGGAAGCTGCAAATGAAGCAAAAGAACTTATCCTGAAGAATCATCAAAGTGCTCGTGTGGATGTTATGAAGCTGGATCTGTCTTCTGTTAAATCCGTCAGAGAATTTGTTGACAAATTTCTTTCTCTTGATCTACCTCTTAACATCTTAATGTGATCTTTCACTCCCTTCAAATGTTTTTAACTTCTGGGAAATTTTGTTCTTTTTTCTTTTCTTTTTTTTTTTGTGAACTTGATCGTCAGGAATACGTTTTGTGTGTTTCAGAAACAATGCTGGTGTGATGTTTTGCCCTTACCAGCTCTCTGAAGATGGAATAGAGATGCAATTTGCAACGAACCATCTTGGTAGGTGAAAGTATATAATGCACCATATGCATGTTCCAGTGTACAGCTTGGTTAAATGGGTCCAAATTATACCAATTTTCAGGGCATTTCCTGTTGACCAATCTCCTCCTTGATAAGATGAAAGAAACTGCAAAAACCACAGGAATTGAAGGCAGGATTGTGAACTTGGCATCCATAGCTCATATCCACACTTACAGGAATGGAATTATGTTTGAGAATCTCAACGATAAGAACAGGTATGTGCCTCACCAAAGCCAACAAGATTCATATATTCTGAAAAACCTACTTACTATATATAACACGAACCTTTTTTGCTCCAGCTACTCTGACAAAAGGGCATATGGGCAATCCAAGTTAGCAAACATCCTGCATGCCAGGGAGCTTTCTCGTCGCTTGCAGGTAATAAACTGAAACTTTCAGGTTAGTCATCAAGTAGACGATGAAATTGCCAAGTAAAATTTTCTTTTATCCTTCCCAGGCAGAGGGTGCAAACATTACAGCAAATGCCGTTCACCCGGGATTGATCATGACTAACCTCATGAGACATTCTGCAATTTCAACGAGTATGTCCCAACATATGCATGCATGATCCTGGAACTTAACGTTGTGTCCCAACATATGCATGCATGATCCTGGAACTTAACTTTGTTCAGATATGAAACTTGTTGATATCTTTTCCCTATCAGGAATTTTCAAGGCGTTTACCTATTTCCTGTGGAAGAATGTGCCTCAGGTAACTAACTTCTTTAACTTCTCCTTTCAATTTATATATAAAGTTTATATTGATATCTTCTCATCAAAATTCTCAGGGAGCAGCAACAACTTGCTACGTAGCACTTGATCCAAGACTGAAAGGTGTGAGTGGAAAGTACTTCGCGGACTGTAACGAGATGGAAACGACTGCGTTTGGAAGGAATGAAGAGTTGGCAATGGAGCTCTGGGACTTCAGCAACAAGCTTGTTAACTCTGCTTCAAAACCCTGAAGTCTGAAGAAGAAAACTAAAACTTCCAAGCTCCTCAGGCCATCATTAGATAATATTCATATAAAAATGGAATCCTTAATTTTCATTTGAGTTCTGATGTATCAAGTCAGCCATATTAGATATCACCTTCTTCCTCCTGCCCATCTCCTTTTCTTGTTCACTTTCTCCGGTGGGGACAATAACGAAGAAATTTATAAATTATAGGCAGTCTTTGCTTCTATTTTTATTTTTAATTTTTTGTTTTTGTTTTTGTTTTTATTTTTGTTTTAAATTTTTAGCTTCTGTTATTTGGTTTTAGTTTTTTCCTATTTTTAAAAGTTACAAAAATTAAAAAAAGTGTTTTTTTTGTTTGTTGTTTGTTTTTTCCTATTTGGTTCAGCCGGATTCTGCTGAGGTTGAACGTCGTTATTTTGGTCCATGATCCGCGCATTTCTGATCGTGAGATACCTGCAAAACAGATAACGGCGAGTCGGGGATTGATTCCCCGGTAGCCCCTTCGACGCTTAAGTCAGTATATTTGTAGTATTTTGGTAGCTGAGAATACCGAAAAATAATTAGGGTTTTTGTCTCATACCTCAATCCGGTGGGAATAATACCTTATATATGCTGTGGATGCTAGGTTTACGTAGATCTTTGTGTTTGCATGGGATTCTAACATCCGATGGGTCGAACGGGCCATAGACCTGTGGAGATGGGCTTGGGCCTAGCATAGCCGACCCAACCATAAGCCCCCTACTCCTCGAGTCTGAGCCAGGGGAAGGGTCGAAGGAGTATGTAAATAGGAAACAGCATGCCTCGTGAACAGCTCGTGCTAGGCCCGATTGGTTGATTATAATGTGACGCGGCCGATTGAGTTGGTGTAATGCCTTGGCGGATCAGTCAATAAAAACGACCGTTCGACTGTAACGACATGGCAAGTTGATCGATCATATCGGCCAGGGGCCGGTCGGTTGGAGATCGGTGCCCTATATGCAATAATTCCCGTTATGACAGGAAACTGATCGGACTAGCGGGTCGTTATTCGGGTGATAGCTGGTCAATCGATCAGGTTGCGTTAAAGAGGGGCGATCGATTGGCTTACGCCGGGACAAGGCAGTTCGTCAATGTCTGGGCATAAGCTAATCGTACTTAGTACTTTGACAGTTTGTATTTCTAAAACGATGCGCTCCTTCGACTGTCGCACAGCTGTCGTGCGCTGGTTGAGGATGCTGAAATCTAAAACGCTTAATGCAGTTATTATTGACAATCTGCCTCTTCGCCATTGAAATTCGAAACGCCGCGTCTCTTTGACCACCGCGTATTTATCGCGCGCAGTTACGTGTGTCCCTTCGTTTGTTGCGCCGCTTCAGCCGCTTAGATCTTTTCACTATAAATTCTGGGATGGACAGT
>JAOQMQ010000005.1:33337457-33351501 GCA_027563845.1 Erythroxylum subrotundum | reverse complement strand
ATATTTTAATTAATGAATGAATTATATTTTAATTAATTATATTGTAGTTAATTAATTATTAATAATATTTTAATTAATAGTCTTTGGAATCCAATCAAGTGAAGCACAAGGGAGTGAGAAGTGAAGTAGTCCAAAGAATGAAAGAGCAAAAGAGGAAGACGATACCTTTGAATGGCACAGAGTGATTCTTGATAAGAAATACAGGGCAAAGAATTATACTCAATAAAAGCCCACAATAAATATATAAACTTTGATGAATATCTGGTTATAAACTCACACCAAATAATAGGTTTTTATTGAAAGGTTTCTTCCTCGAGCTTCAATATAATTGAATTCCTATGCTTAGAGGAGTGAATTCAATTTATAAAGAAGATGAGTTTTAATCACATGCATAAATTGAATCCATCTATTTTTTGTATTTCCAAACATCTAAATTGAATTCAATTACAGTATTAAATTCAATTTACCCCTTTCCAAACACCCCCAAAGTCACCAACGCGGCCGATTATTGCGTTTCCCATTAAATCTTTGACCGATTAACAATATTCACAAGAGATGATGATTACAATAATTAAAAAGTCAAATTGATTAAGCCAATTTAATTATAAAAATATTTATTTCATTAATTTTTCGTTATTAAAAATTAATTTTAAAATATTTAATAAATTAATTTTATAGTTGGATCTATTTTTTTAATAGTTTTTGTTGTTAAAAATTAATTAGCTTATTAATTAAACTGACCGATTTTTTTAAATGAATTAAGTGGATGATTGTTATACCACTTAGGCTTGATGAGATGTTTGTATGTTGCTAGCTGTGTTAGATCGCCACGTCGTTCTCAAACATTAGGAAGTTTCCAAGCAACAGAAGAAGAAGTGTATCTTTAAATTTCGGTGTTGGGAATTGAACCTTCTTGTCCTTTGATATCAGTAGCGAGGTGTAAGCTAGTTACGATGTTCCCGTGACATTGTGGGCTCCTTAACTTTTGAAAAATCTCGTTAGCACTCGTTAGCGAACTATGGCGGGACTTTGTGATTATGAAATAATATAATTTTACAAAACATTAAAGGCTCGGGATTGAATTTAATCTTATTAATGTAATTGAATTCAATTCATCAGGTTATCAAATAGCCTGTAAATAAGCTAAAATTTAGTTGAAATATAGTCAAAGGTTCGGGATGAAATTTTCTGTATTGATTAGCCTGTTCTAATCTTATTTTTTAGTGAAAGATTGTTATTTATCATTCCATATAATTTTGAGTCACCTAAGTTGAATTATTATACGAGAGAGTAAAAATAACGAGAATAAATAAATATTTAGTAAATTTAATGATGGCATACATGTTTAATTAAAAATATTTATTTACTTATAATTAATTGTCAGGTATTAGAATAATGATAATGTATTGTATTATTCGCTTATAGGAGAATTAGGTATACTTTTGATTGTATATTTTGAATTCTTAAATCATATTGTAAATAAAATCAACATTTTATACATAATTCTTGCATTTGTTTCTCTTTAATCGCAAACTTCATTTGCGATTGCCTTTAATGGTTTAAATTTTACTTAATGGAGTGAATGAGTTAAAATTTAATTAGGTGCTTTGGAACTTAACTTGTGCCGTTAGAAGATCAACATCTTGTTCACACAAATACGAATAGTGAGGGAGAGAATTCATATCGTAAGGTATAAAAAATGTTTTAATAGATTAAATATGACGTTTAAGTGGATGATTATGGCAAACAATATTAAGGTAATAACTCCAAAATTTGGAAGTGCATAAGAATAATTAAGTTTGTGAAAGAATGTTTTCATTGTACCAATAAGTCATGTGGTATTATCCTTATGACAAAACTCATGATCGTGAAGTATGTTAGCGAAAATAACAATAAAATAAAATTGGAACGGCTTATTTGAAGTGCAAGACATTGTAAGAATTACTGCTCTAAGTCGAAAATTTTCCCTCTACGATACAGTAGGACAACAGGATCCGACCCCATGGTTAACACTTTCTCTACTAGCTTTGGTGCACTCCAAATGGTGGAGTATGAACTATCTCCGAAAATAAATAAAATAGACAAAAGCATAATAGCCAACAACAAAAAAAAGATATGTGCATAAAGATATCTTTTTGAAGAAGAAGATGTGTGTGAAAGAGTAGAAGTGAGAGCGTGTTTATAACAAAAATAATGACAAGAGGCATTAAAAGATATTAAAGCAAAAGAAAATGTTAAAGGCCATAATATCCATAATAACTATTAAATGTTATAACTTTAATGGTTAATAAAGTTGAAAAACCGTAGGTCCAAGTTATAAACCAATAACACCAACAATCCCCCACTTGGTCAAAAGCTTGAGAAACAAACATTAATAATTTAGGAAAAAAATATGTGAACAACCAGGTGAACTAAGTCTTGAACCTGTTGTCCAAGAAAATCGGAGACAAAACTTGCTAGAGAAATAACAGCCTCAAAATGTCCTGGTCTCATGATCGCTCTAGAGAGATAGCCCAAATACTCTTATAGGAGGGTAGCTAGCCCCCCACAATCACGTAGGTGAGTCCATCAAGAGTGTACTGCGCACACCACCCAAACTTAAACTATAGAACTCATTAAGAATTAAGCAATCTAACCTCATCAAATGTAGTAAAGTCATGCTAGGGACGTAATTCAACAACTGAATATATCTCACTATTATTTCATAAACAAGGTACAGGCAAGTAGTCACCACATAACTTTGTTTGACTCATTGAACTTGATTTCCCAAATCGGGTGTCCATTATGAGGTTACTACACAATTGGGCTCAACCCTATCCTTTTAGCATGCTCTGAACTAGTTTCCTACTCAAAACTTTTGTAAACGGATCCGCTAAGTCTCTCTCTGACTTGACATAGTCTAGAGAAATTACACCGTGTCTAATTAAAGTACAGACAATTTTATGCCTCAATCTGATATGTCTAATTTTGTCATTATATGTCTTGTTCTTGGCAACATGAATGACAGCCTATGATTCACAATGAAGGAACACAGAAGGAATTGGTTTTTCCTAAAGTGGGATATTTGCTAAGAGATTCCTTAGTCACTCAGCTTCCTGTCCTGCCAATTCCAAAGACATTAAACTCAGCCTTCATTGTTGATCTCGCAATACATGTTTGCTTGGGTGATTTTCAAGACACAACAAATCCTGCTAAGGTAAAAATATAACTATTGATAGAGCGTATATCATCACTTTTCCGTAACCCAGTTAGCATCAGAATACCCATCCAATACAGGAGGATGACCACCAAAAAATAATTCATAATGCATAGTACCTTTCAAATATCTCAACAAACGAATCAATACATTTCAATGCTCTTAACTAGGAATATGAGTATACCTACTAAGTCTACTCACGCAGTATGTAATATCAGGACGATAATAGTTCGTTAAGAACATCACATTACCAAGCATTTTAGCATATTCAGCTTGGTTTACACTGTTATCGAGATTTTTCTTTAAAGCAACACCAGCGTTATAGGGAGTTTTGACTGGATCAACATCATATTAACCAAACTTCTTCAAAATTTTCTCAATATAATGAGTTTGATTAACCTAAACTCAGAGTCAGTTTTGTCAAATTTGATTCCCAAAATAAAGTCCACAAGTCCAAGATCTTTCATATCAAAAGAATACTTTAACAAAATCTTGGTAGTATTAATGACAAATAAACTAGACCTTAAAAAAAGCATATCGTCCACATAAAAAGTTATGATTACACATCCATTGATATCATATGTCACGTAAATGCAAAAATCACCATCACAAGAGGTGAAACCATGTTTGAAAATCTCACTTTCAAATTTTTCATGCCACTGTTTGGGAGCTTGTTTAAGTCCATACAAAGACTTAACCAACTTACACACCTTTTGTTCTTGACCAGGCATTTTAAACCCCTCGGGCTGGACCATAAAAATTTCCTCATCTAGATCACTGCTCAATAAAGTTATCTTAACATTCATTTGGTGCACATGAAGCTTAAATACTGAGGCAATAACAAACAACATCCTTATATATGCAATTTTAGTAATAGGAGAGTAAGTGTCATAAAAGTTCAATCCTACTTCATAAAAGTCCACTCCTTCTTTTTGTTTAAAGCCTTTAATCACAAGTCTTGCCTTGAACCTCTCAATGGTTCCTTCAGGTCTCAATTTCTTTTTGAAAATCCTCTTACACTCCAAAGGTTTACACCCTCGAGGTAGATCGACTAAAACCTAAGTTTTATTGGACATGACTCTAACTCACTATTTATGGCTTCCTTCCAAAATGTAGCATCCACAGATCTCATTGCTTCATCATAAGTTTTGGGATCTTCCTCAATAATATAAGTCACCCCAAAATCGTTATCTATCTTCTCAGGTTTTTCCACCACAAAGGAAGTAATAAAGTCAGAACCAAAACTAGTGGGTACTTTAGCTCTTTTGCTTATCCATAGTTTAATATTTTCCTCTTCCTCTACTCCATCATTAATAGAAGAACTAGGGATAGACTCTCTAGGAATTTGCACACTCACTTTCATAAGAAATATATCATCAAAGAACATTGCATTTCTTGACTCCGTAATTAATCCATAAGTGTTAGATCCCTCTTCTTTAACCATAAATCTATAGGTAGCACTATTAGAGACTTATCCCATAAAAATTGAATCAACGGTCCTAGGCCCAATTTTCTTCCTCTTATGTTCAGGTAGAACAACCTGAGGAAGACACCCCCACACATTCAAAATACGCAAGTTAGGTGGAAAACCTTTCCAAATTTCATAAAGGGTTTGATCTAGTTTCTTATAAGGGTTACTGTTTAGAACATAACAAGCTGAAAGAATAGCTTCCCCCCACATAAAATCAGGTAAACTGGAAGAAATCAACTTTACTTTCATCATGTCCTTGAGTGTTCGATTTTTTCTCTCCACTATTCCATTTTGTTCAGGTGTATAAGGGATTAAAAGATCATGAATAATATCAACTTTTTCACAAAAATCAGCAAGAAAATCAGTACTATACTCACCACCTTGGTCAGACCTTAATCTCTTAATTTTCCTTTCCAATTGGCTCTCAACCTCATCTTTGTATTTCATAAACATTTTCTCTACATCACTTTTTTTTCAATAAGTAAATCTAGAACAATCGTCAAAGGTAATATAATATCTGATGTCTCCTTTACTCATACAATTCTTAAAATCACCCAAATCTGTGTGCATTAAGTCCAACAATTGTGACTCTCTCTTGGTTACTAATTTAAAAGGTTTCTTAGAGTGTTTAGTCTCAACACAAATTTGACATTTTTTCATTTTATTAGTGATATGTATAGGTAACAAGTTTGCATTCTTTTAATTGACCTCACATTCACATGCTCAAGTCTAGAGCGTCATAAGTCTAAAGACTTAACAATATAAGCAGAAGAAGTAGATGCATTTATTTCAACGTCAAGTACAAATAAGCCCCCATTACAAAACCCTTTTTCAACAAAGTTCCCATTCTTAGTCAGAATTAGCTTATCAGAAGCAAAGGTCAATTTAACACCGACTTTGTTAAGCAATGCACCAGAAATTAAGTTTCTACACACATCAGGAACAAATAAAATATTTTCTAATGCCAACACTTTTCCAGAAGTAAGTTTGAGAGTGACCTTCCCAACTCCTTTGACAAGAACTTTGCTGAAGTTACCCATGTATACGAATTCACCATCAGTAGCATCATTCAACTCCTTGAACAGGTTCTTGTTGTTGCAGATGTGGCGTGTGGCTCTTGTGTCAACGATTCACTCGACCAAATTTTCAGTAAGGTTGATTTCAGACACCATAGCAGTAATGATCTCCTCGTCATCACCAGCTTCAACCATATTAGCTTGAGGCTTACAAAAACTCTTCTGGTTACCCCGTCTGGTTTCTTTTCCTGAACTATCACGGTTTCTGTCCTTGGCCTTTCTTCTCATAGTTGATTCTAGCTTGACAATTGGTAGTAGGATGGCCTGGCTTGTGGCACCGCCAACATTCACCATCAATTCTTTTGCTCTTAAACTGACTATTCTTGTTGTTGTTGAAGGATTTGTTTTGTCCACCATTCTTCTTGAAGTTATTAGCATTTATATGTTCTACCACGTGAGCCTTAACTGTAGGGACAAGGGAGATTGTTTTGGTCTTATCTTGTGTACGATTGACATCCTCAATCTTTATATGCCCTATCAACTCCTGAAGCTCCATATCTTTCTTCTTATGTCTCAACTGGTTTTTATACTCATTCCATGATTTAGGCAGTTTCTCAATAAGGGCATTAGCTTGAAACAATTCACATATGTTCATACCCTCAGCAAGGATTTCAGCAATTAGATTTTCATACTCATATAATTGGTTCATAATGAGCTTATCATCAACAACGGTAAATTTTAACCAACTAGCAACTGTATATTTCTTAGTACCGCCATCATCCGTCCCATATTTCACTCCAAAGGCATCCTAAATTTTCTTAGCAATTTTGTACTTACAGTAGATATCAAACAAAAGGTTTATCATATGGTTGAGTAACACACCCCTCACGGTACGATTATCCTTTATTGTTTTAGGGTCGGTATTGTCACTAGGAATCTCTTGAAATAGTACATAATTGATTTCGTATTGTTGAAAGTAAATTATAATTTTCTCAGACCATCGTTTAAATTTCTCCCATCTAAAAGCTTTAATCTAGTTAGGTCAGGTATAATCCTCTGGGCTACAATGATAGGGGTAGAACCTATGTGGGGAACAGTAAGTGTAGAACCTACGTTGATCTCAGTTGCATATGACATATTAAACCTAAAAGCAGAAATTTCTCACACAAAATAATCAAACAATACAAAGAAAACAACACTGTATTCTGACTTCTATCAAAATAAATACGCAACAGCAAAATTACAATAATTTCCAACAAATAATAGCAATACAATAATAATTTTCCGACTTAGATTGTTAGCGAAAATATCAATAAAATAAAATTGGAACGACTTATCTGAAATGCAAGACATCGTGAAAATCACTACCTTAAGTCGAAAATTCCCCTCTATGGTGCAACAGGACAACGAGATTCGACCCCAAGATTAGCACCTTCTCCACTAGCTTCGGTGCACTCCAAAGGTTCGAGTAGGAACTGTCTTCGAGAATAAATAAAACAGACAAAAGCATAATAGACAAAATAAAAAGATTTTGCGTAAAGATGCCTTTTTGTGAGAATATGCGTAATAGTGGGAATGAGTAAAAGAGTAGAAGTGATGGGGTTTTTATAGTAGAAACACTGACAAGAGGCATTAAAAGATATTAAAGCAAAAGAAAACGTAAAAAACGTTAAAGGCCATAATATCCATAATAACTATTAAACATTATAACTTTAATGGATAATAAAGTTGAGAAACTATAGTCCAAGTTATGGACCAATAACACCGACAAAGTATAGTTATGGAGCATGCATGATCATATTATTAAGATGACTAATATTATAACAAGGCTAAAGCCACTAAAAATGATAATGAATGTCTCGTTTATGGTACAATTCATTTTGAACTTTGAAGCATAGATGCTTTTAAATTAACTACAATGTTATAAAGGAAAAGTGAAATATTAATTAATTATTTAAAAGCCTATTTAAGCAAAAGCAAGATTGAAGAAATAAGAGAGTCATTATATGGATCTAATCCTACGAGAAGCTAGTAAATAGTAATGATCTGAAAGTAAAAGCTAACAAATTTTAAAAAGAATAAGTTGTATGCTAATGATACCCAGAAAAATCAAAAGAAATAAGCGACAAACAAATGTAAGTTTAGTAGAAAATTTAGATTTTGGCTTGGCAATTAACAAATTGAATTAGCTGTTAGTTGATTTTTTCAGTGATTAACTGATAACGAATTATATCAGCTGATTTGATCAGTAGATAACATCAACTGTTTATTAAAAATATTTAATAAAATTAGTTATTTATATTATATATTTATATGTAAAATAACTTACGAAGATATAAATTAAAAAAAAGAATTATAAAGACATGAGCATTATATCTTAATATTTCTTTGAATATTCTCGTAAGAATATATATTTTAAATATTTAATTTTTACTATATTTGAATTCCATACAAATTCATAAACTGGTCTGTTCAAAGCCTTTGCAAAATCATTTTGTTTAATCAAGTTCAACCCAGATCCTAAAATTCAGACTTATTGACACAGTAGAAAAAAAAAAGAATAAATATATTTATTTATTTCCAAGCCCATCTCACTCGGTTTGATTTGAGCGCCTTTCAATTTCACAAATTATTTAAATTTAAAATTTCTTACCAACTTGATATTTTATAGTTTATACAGCTTTGGATGCGACTCCATCGTGTTGGCTCCCACATCTAACCGAATTTCCTCTCTCATTGGTCCATTACCCTCTACACGGATCGCCATCGTGTCACTCCTTGTACGTCGTTGACAGAATGCCATCCAACGGTCCAAATCCAACGACCTCTAAAATTCCTCGCATTTATATCCATCGACCCCCATCCACCTCCTGTATCTGAGTCCGATCTTTCTACTCTTTACTGTTTGTTTATCGAGGAAGAGAAGTAGCGTAGTACCTTAGTAGTTGTTTGATTTTATTTTCTTGTCTCTGAGGCATGGACGCCGCAACAAAGGTGAAGAAAGGAGCGGGAGGGAGGAAAGGAGGAGGTCCAAAAAAGAAGCCAGTTTCCCGGTCGGTTAAAGCTGGTCTACAGTTCCCTGTTGGTCGGATCGGTCGGTACTTGAAGAAAGGCCGTTACTCGCAGCGTGTCGGAACCGGAGCTCCGGTCTACCTCGCTGCTGTACTCGAGTATTTGGCTGCTGAGGTAACTAGTTACACAAGATTGCTAATTTGGGTTTCGGGGTTTTATCATTTCAGCGTTATTTGATTTTTAGGGTTATGCTAATTTCTGGAAGGTACTTTACCATGTTGTCTTGATCGTGGGACGTAAATTTCATAGTTATGTGGTCTATGTAATGGATTAGATCCAAAGTTCCCATCTTTTTGCTTGACTAAGTTAAATGATTTATTTGCGATAGTAGTATTGTTAAAGTTGGATGGTTGTTAAGTCTTTTGTATATGCTTCTTGTTTGAGAGTTGAAATGTCCAGGTCATGTTTTACCTCTCATAGTCTGCAATTGTTAATGCAACCCTATATCTGCAATTTAAAACCTGGGATTCAAGTTTGTTGGGAAGTTCTGAAAACTATGGATCTGCTGTTAAGGACAATGGTAGCAGTGGGTTTACTGTATGATTGATGCTGTTCTTTACTTGGTTGCCATATGAATGATGTAATGTTTTGGTTTGTTGTAGGTTTTGGAGTTGGCTGGAAATGCAGCAAGGGACAACAAGAAGAATAGGATAATCCCAAGGCATGTGCTTTTGGCTGTGAGGAATGATGAAGAACTTGGGAAGTTACTTGCTGGTGTGACCATTGCTCATGGTGGAGTCTTACCCAACATCAATCCTGTGCTCCTTCCTAAGAAATCGGAGAAGGCTGGTTCAGAGCCAAAGTCATCATCCAAGGCCACTAAATCCCCTAAGAAGGCTTAGTCTCTCTAGTTATTGTTGTCGGTGGTTGCCCCTGTGTATGAATTGTGTAATTTCTCATGTCATTTGGGTTGTAGGAGAGAATTTAGTGTATGACTTTTGTACTTAATTTTCTATGTTCTTAACTTGGAAGACCTGTCCATTCCAGAGAATGGAACAACACCTGATGTTTTAACTGCTATTTTGTTAGTCAATTCGAAGATGTTTTAACTTCCCTTTGCTGTTGAAATTGAAAACGGTTCAACTATTCTTATGCATTAAGCTCGTAAACCCCTAAAAATCTAGGAAGATGTAAGATTTGGGATCTTAGAGAGTTATGAACAAATTTTGGGTTTTTTGATCATTAGGGGGTTCCTTCAACCCTCTTTACAAATTTCAATTTCCTAATGGTTTGCTTAAAATTGTTGCGTATGGTTGATTCAGTTCACTGGCATATTTGAAAGATTGGTTAAATTGAGAGAATAGTAATAAGAATTATAATATATGTGGTGAGGAATAGGAAAAAAAAAAAACCAAACCCCAGTACTTAATTCATCTATTTAAGAACTAGTTCTTAAATAAGTATAAATATTTGTCCAAAAAACTTATACATGGTCTTTACATTGGGCGTACATGCTCTTCTCATGCAGGGATGAATGCAAAGACATCTGAGGAACATTACGAAGACTAAGCGGTTGTCTATCTATGATCTCAAAACAAATGTGGGTATGATTTGTTTGTTGCTATAACTTTTACCAAAATAAGTTAAATATAATACCCTTTCAAAGGGTGCTTCCAACTACTTGAGGTTCTGGGTTTATATGAAATGAACTACTTAGGATTCTCAAGTGTAAGAAAAAAGTCAAAATGTTTCATAACTAGAATTCTTTTTCCTTTTTGTCTAATATTCATTACAGCGAGAGCAACATACAACAAGGTGGTAATGGGATTATCGTCATCATCATGTAATTACCATAAGCAAATACCAAATCCGTATAGCGATGTACTATAAGCACGCATTTGGAACACGAATATGCCTGTAAATCAACAAAAAGAGAAGACCGCATATATGGCAGAGCATCTTATGTATATAGGAGGATTCAAGAAGATTGTGGTTCTCACGTATATGCCAGAGTTTCTACCGCCTTAAGCTCTCAATAACGTAGTCTGCGTACAGATCCCTTCAGATAGCGAAAAGGTCAAAGAAAATAGATTAGAAACTAATCCGCACAAGATCAAGGATATCGATTTGGAAGTCGGGAAGAAGAAAAATAGAAAAGAAAACACTAGAAAAATGTTCAGTGAAGTGTGACAAAATGCAGAATTAATAAAAATTCTCAAAGTCGTGTGAAAGGAAAAGCTGAGCTTTAAGTTGCCCACAAGCAAAAACCAACAGAACCAAGTCAGCGAGGCACAACACTTACATTGAATGTTGGATTGCTTTGTATGCATCTGTGGCTGGCAGAAAATCATTTACAGCAACTTCCTTATTCTCATTTTTCTTGTCTGATTGCATCATTAAGGAAGAGCAATGTATAAATTGAACTTAAGAAGGTTCTACTATTTTGGTGGTGTATTCTTAAAATTCATTCTTCTTACATATAATAGTTGCTAACAATATAAAGTACTAAAAAGGATACAATCCTCAAAGAAGCGACGGATCTCAGTAAGACGATGTGGTGGAAGTTCCTTGATATCATTGTAATGGCGGTACTCGGGATCATCAGCACATACAGCAATTATCTTGTCATCAGTCTCACCCTAATTTGCGAATGCTAACAAGTTAATTGAGAAAGACTATAAAGATGGATTATTTATTCAGTCTGGGCCAAGTACCTGATCAATCATTGGCATAACTCCTATAGCTTTAGCCCGAAGAAAACACCCCGGAAGAACGGGTTCCTGCACATATAAGTGGTTCCCAAAACATCGAAAACAGGCATGTATTTCCACCGCAAAATGAATAAGAAAGAAACACAGTTCATCGTTCACTTAGTTATGCCCTAATTGCAATCATCAATTAGAAATAGATTCTTCCCAAAGCTTCAGACCAGCACAGGGACTTCACACCAAGTTCTTCCAAGCAAGTATATATGCATGATCAACAACAAGAACAGTGATATACCTGCATGATAATCAAGACATCCATCGGATCATTATCCTCACAAAGAGTACGAGGAATGAAGCCATAATTGTGGGGGTACACGACTGAAGAGTAAAGCACACGGTCAACCTGCATATGCAACAATTTATTATCTTAGACAGGCAATTAAAAGGCCAACAGAAATGAGTAAAGCGACTAGTACCTTAATGAGTCCAGTTTTTTTGTCAAGTTCATACTTCACCTTGCTACCTTTCCCTATTTCAATTACCTGCATAAATAAGCCATGTATGAGTACAATATGTGCCATGTAATTTAGGTGAATGTGTCAAAATATTTTGGTGTGCAAGTAGTCGAGATTGCCAATTTCAACAGCATGCAAATGTTGAGCTTTTATGTATTTTATGTTCTCAAAAAGAACCATTTTTGGCTCACAAACGTAGTTCATATGAACCAGGATTCTGCTTGCTTGAATATTATTATCAAAATGATAGTAAATCAAACAATCAAAGGAAAGGAATGGACTAGTGACTTGTGCTGCTTCTATGGTTTCCAATAAACAAGTGAAATACAGCAAAATCAAAATGAAAAACTCATTGAAGTTTTTTTGTTAAATTTGTTCAAGAAGCCATGAAATTTGAAACTAACCATAAACGATAATCTGTTTTCAGCATTTAAGCGAGGGTTATATCAGACTCATGATTGCATTCCTAAATAATCAAAAGGAGTTGCTGTTGTTATCATTTAAGACGACTCTTCGTAGCATGTAGAACTAGGCGCAGAACCAGTCCAGAATTAAAGCTATACTAAAAATGAGAATTAAGGAATCTATTCTTACACAGTTGAATATCTTTGGAGCTCCAGATCCTGCATTTGAACCAAAAAAGAAGGCATATAAAGCATGCTATTTCCTCAAAATGCATAGCCATGAAGAACTAGTTGGTATACTGTTATACCTAGCTCGAGATCATGCCAGGAGTGTGCAGCAACAGACCTCCTGGTCATGGATGAAAGAATCCTTTCATTCAGAGGTGGATGCGACGACTGCTTAGCGAGGATAGACTTGATTGAAGGGTCAACAGGGGGAGCCATATCTGCCAGCTAAAACACAGGCAACAACAATATATAAATAACCACAGTTGGGCTAATCATGAACTACAAATTTTCGTGAAATAACTTTATAAATACTGTAGTAATTGTCGAGCCAAAATTCTCAATAAACCCATTCTAGCTTCCATCGAAGTTAAGTTTGATAGATAGACACGTAAAAGTGAAACTCATGTTCATAAATCCATCTTCTTACGATTCTTAACCAACACTATCCACTCTGAACATGAACCCTGCCTCGTATAAGCAAATATTGCAGAGTCAGCTAAATGAGGAAGCCACCTTGGTTTATATCATTCTATTTCTCACTCATATATGAAAAAATTCATAAATCTCTACTATATACAGACATTTCCAGGTTCATCTAACCAGTTCCATGGAAATGTACGTCTTAAACTATGCAAACCATAGATCCACCAAAAACAAGCATACACAACCGAGAAAAGAATACCAGATCCAAAAACCGCTATAGAAACCGCTTAGTAGAGTCTACACATTCAACAAATACATAAACAGGGATAAAGAGAGAGATTTAGAAACTTACATGCAACAATCACGCTACAGGTTCCAATCTCTGTAACAGAGGTTATCGCAAACTGAAACCAAACAGTAACTGAACGAAATCGCACAGATCCCTTGAGAAAAGAAAAGGAGAGAAGACGAGAGAATATTCGAGAATGGGAGAGTAATAGCGAAGGGTTTGGTCGTAGTGACGAGAGGTGGTGTTGTGTTTGGGATGCGCAAACAACGCAGAGACCGCGCGTTCCCGCTTTCTTTCCTCTCTCCGCAGTTAAAGTTAACACAAAAAATGGCGATAGGAAGACTAAATTCCGCGAAAATACTTAAAAAGGCCTTAACGGTAACACGTGTCACATTTCCGTTTATCCAGGTGGGACCCGTTCTAGACGGAGAGAGGAGTTCCTGACAATCTACGTGGATGCCTTTATGAATGTCATTAGATGCTCTCATGTTTAGCAGAAACCAGTGCAATTAGGGATTACAATGCCCGGCTGGGCTTGGGCCTAGCTGCTGGGGCTTAAGTCTGGGCCCGATGGTTGATAGGCCCCAAAATACTAGACCCAAGTTTGAGTTTTAATTATCTCGTAACAAAGATTAAATCTTAAAATGTAAAACATTATAATGTAAATTGATAATAGAATTATTTTAAATATTTGTAAAAGTTAAGATTAACATTTTTTAAAAAAAAATTCAAATTTATATAAAATATATTAATTTATAAATTATTCATAAAATTTAAATAAG
>JAOQMQ010000005.1:33255167-33281255 GCA_027563845.1 Erythroxylum subrotundum | reverse complement strand
GCCCCTTTAATATAAAAAGAATCAATTAAGAAATATTTAATCAAAGACCCCTAATAGAATTAAATCGTTGGTTCATCTAATTTCAATGGCCTTAATTACAGTCCAATAATAATATACCCAATTTTTCAGTGTCATTGGACAGAAATTTTCAGTATTGAAAACCAATCGGTTCCCCGCCAGGCGATTTTTTCGGTCCGAAAATTTTCCCCGAAATTTTCCAGAAAATTCTCAAATTTGCCCAAAAATGCAAAACACATAACAGTCCACTCCAAATAATTTTTCAAGCACAAATTCATATTTTTCCACAAAAATTTACATTTAGGCACGTATACCGGAAAATGTCATGAATGCGTGTACAGTTGTTTTCATGTGCAATTTCACTATTCACGTGTAACGGTATGCATGAATATTGCAACACAATGCTAAACACTCTCGGCCCTTTCTAATTTACCATTTTACCCTTCCCATTGAGGGTGAGATGTTACACTTAGGGCCGCTATATTGGGCCAGGTTGGGCCTCGGGTCAAGCCTAAGCCCTAGGTCCTATCCGACCCATTGCCATCTCTAAAAATGACATTATTTTAAATTTTAAATTTTTATTTTTATAAACTAAACACTATTGATAATTTGATATAATTAATTATGATGGCATTATTTTAAAATTTAAATTTTATAAGCTAAAAATAATACCATTTTAGCTTATAACGACCATTGGATTGGGCCAAATCAAAATGGCTTTTGACCGGACTTAACCCATTCTCATCCGTAATTATAAGGAGTTTTATAGATCTAACGGTATTTTTATTGATTATTGTCACACAAAATTTTGGAGCTTACATTCTCTTAGGATGGGTTTACTTCATTTTTCTATTTTTGTATTTTTGTTTTTATTTTTCTAAATAAAAACAAAAACAAAAACAATTTTAGTTGTTAAATTAAACGTAGTTATATTTTATTATAATTATATATTAGATAAAATTTAATATTAAATATTTTGTTTAAATAAATAAATAATATTTGTCTATAAATTAATACTTATTTTTAATTATTAAATAAAATTATGTATATTTTTAAAATATTCTAAAAATTTAAAGTTATTTATCAATAATTGTTAAATTTACTTATAAAAATATAAAAAATTATTTTTATGGTCATAAATTATGAAAACCGGAAGCGATCAAAACTAAAAACTCAAACAAACAAATTTTTTATTAAAATTGAAAACAAAAAATAAAAACAAATAGAACTATATTAAGAATTTAATTTTATAACGATATGATTCAAACCTTATCCTTCGTCTAAATTTGATTAGAATTCATAAAATACTCCAAATAATATATGAAATTATATGAAACATAAATAATGTAAAAATATATCCAATTTATTATTTATGGACTTTAAATTTAGTACATTAATAAGCTGTAAATCACTCTTTTTTTTAGATCACAAAATCCTTTAAAATTTAAAGAAATTGAGTTTTTACAAAATTCTCTATCAATAAATACGTAAGACCCTAAAATTTATTTCGTAAAGAAAAATTGATTAGAAGGTGATAATTAGGGCTTTTTAGTGATTATTGATTTTAATTTTTTATTTAAATAAATTATATTGATAAAAATTTCATATAATTTTTTCAAATAACATATGGGTAGTTATTTAATGGGTTACGATATTTTATTTATTAAAAAGCCAACGTATTCGGTGCATAAGGTTTTCGTTTTGCCAAATTTTGAGGGGGGTCATAATGTACGTAATTTTTCCTTTTTATTTTTACAAAGAAACTATTTTTATAACTTAAACTCAAGGATTAGGATACCATTTTGTAACGACCGGTATGTACCGTACTGGATTAAAACTAGTACAAAATAGAGGATATCAATACAGTACTGTACTAAAACTCAATCCAGTACGATATTCTTAATATTGTTTAAGCAATTTTATTTATTCTGAATCAAAATTGAATTTCTTAAACTTAGAAGAATAATTTTATGTGTGATCAAATAAAAACTGAATCCCATAAGCTCTTCTAATTCAATTTGGGTCAGAGCGTCGTATCAAGGCCTCAATTATTCTAGTCTTCTTCAACCTCTATACCCTCCACGTTATCGTCAGGGTTTAAGCAACCCCCATACTCGCTTTCTCTAGAAAATGGAAGCTGTTGCTAAAGTGAACCACCGTTTCCATCCACTCCACCTCTCACTAATTCCCCAACGTCCGTCTTTCTCCAAACCCATTCACTCTGTCTCCTTCAGAACTTCACTTTTACGATTGCCCTCCTCGTCATCTCCGTCCAAATCATCTTCCATCAGAGCTTCATCTTCCTCATTGTCACAACCCTTTTACACCGTAAAACCCTCGATCTCTCAACACCAACCAAGCCCTGAATCTTCACTCCTCCGGACGCTAAAACCCTACTTGAAAACCACCTCCGTAGCTCTCACCGCCGTCGCCGCCGTGCTCTTCGCGCAGTTAAACCTTAAGCCCGCAATTGCCACGCCGGTCTCTACACTGACGACGGAGGAGGCCACTGAAGAAAATATCTCGCTTGAAGAACAAGAGAAAAGTCTCGAGGAGTACTTGACTCAGAATGGCGAGAATTTTGATACTCTTCGGTCCCTAATGGAAGTGAAAATCAAATCTAGGAAGCTTCTAGAAGCAGTCGGTGTTGTTGACCGCTTGATCGAGCTCCAACCCAATGACGATGAATGGCCGTTGCTAAAGGGTCAAATTTTGTCCTTTAGCGGCGATTCAGAGTCGGCGAGGAAGATATTTGAGGACATACTAGCAAAAGACCCACTTCGCGTGGAGGCTTATCACGGTCTAATGATGGCGAATTCGGAGTCTGGAGAACCATTCAATGAGTTGTTGAAGAGAATTGAAGGTGTGATGGAGAAATGCGAGAAGGAGAAAAAGGGTTCACTTCTGAGGGATTTTAAGTTGCTGTTTGCGCAAGTTAGGGTTATGGAGGAGAAGTATGGGGAAGCTATTAAGCTTTATGACGAGTTGGTGATGGAGGAGCCTAGGGATTATAGGCCTTACTTGTGTCAAGGGATGATATACACTTTGTTGAAGAAGAAAGATGAGGCTGAACAAAAGTTTGATCAGTTTAGGAAGCTTGTTCCAAAGGATCATCCATATAGAAAGTATATTCTGGATAATATGTTCGCAAACAAGTTTTTCTCGGAGAACAGTTAGGAGGTTGATAGAGGATGCTGTTGAATTCATCACAAAGGGTATAACTTTTTCCTTTGAACTTTTCTCATTCCTATTAACTGTGGATTTGTTTCTGTTAGTCATGACACCATTTACTTTGGATATCTATATTTTATAAAATTTAGAGTGTTGTAGTAGCGGATGAGAGTTTTGCCAATGTGATAGTAATTCTTTCTAGTAAGTTGTTCTTTGCCTCGGACTGGTATGTGCGGTGTATATCATTTATAATTGGATCTCAATTGTTAATAACTCAGAGATTGGAATTTTGTCACTTCTTAATGCAGTTATGTTCAGATGAACCCGGATATTCAAACAAATGTATACATATATGGCAAGCTGTATCAAGAATTTGTTCTCTGATACTTGGTTTTGATAATTGGATAGCCCTACTTTGTGTGCATATTGAACCTGGTAAGTTGAGATAACAATGTAAAACCAATTCTTTTTAGATTTACAGCTTGGTGTGATAATTTAATTTTGCTTCATTCAGTCCATTGGGCAGAAGGCATCCGAGCTAACTTTCATGATTCCATATGACTCAAATTTTGTTATCCTTTATGAGTTTCCAATTTCCAAATCCTCATTGTGCTTGTAGGAGTTGTTCTTATCACCTGACATTCTTTTAACATATGATTCATCATAATCCGTGACTCTCTTAATTCAACATATGATTTATCATAAGCCAAGACTCTCTTCACTTACCGTGGGAAGATGAAGAGAGTTACACACGAAAAGCTGAAGAACCATGTCGCACTTGTTCACTTTTTCTGTGTATTCAATTAGGAATTCCCAACAGAGTATTGGAACCATTCTGATAAGAATGCAGAGAGATGATGCTTTTTGTGTTTGTTTTGTTTCACTTCTTGCAACAGGCAGGTGAGGTTGTTGCATGCATAATTCAGTGTATACTTCTTAGCTGACTAAAGCAGGCTATTGATGAGATCTGCCTAAAAATTATTTTGTTTTCAGAACCCATAAGTAGGTTTGATTGAATGTACCGCTGTCTTATGGAATGCGGTTGAACAAATAGTCCGTTGTTGTTATTGATGTTGTTACTGCCATGAATTTAGTTTTTGGTGCAGGGTTAGCATCCTCACAATAAGCGGATTCATGTTGGTTTTTTGATTCAGATTTTTGTGTTGGCTGTTCTAGTTTCTCAACTGCTAGGAAGAGTACGAAGGCATCCAATATATGAATTTTGGCAATGTGCTTCTCGCTTGTATGTTCACTAGAGTTGGTGAATTGTTGCTTAACATTGTTTTTTAATGATAGATCACTCTGACATGCTTTCATCAATTAACATAACCGAATCTTATTTGAATCATCCTTATAGAAGGTGAATCTGAGAATCTGACAAAGAAAGAACTTGGCATGTCCTAACCTGATTCACCTGGAGTTAGGTGATTGGTATTCTTTTCCAGATAAGTCATGTGCACCTCAATATATCACTATTGTAACGATCAGAGATGGGAGGAAGTGGTCATGAACTGTTCTTGGAATATAATAAAATTCAAGCTTCTGATGTTCATCTATTGAAGCTGTTCCTATTTTCGTGGAAAGCCTGCTTATTGTTTATCCGAATACTGAGATTATTAGTCAAAAACATGCCTTGTACTCTACGTTACAACATCATTAGATTTAATAAGATCTAGTTTGTTCAAGATAAAATCTCTTTTGGAATGAGTAATGATACTCTTAGGGAAGCTTGCAAACATGGGGTTTGATGGCCTCCAATCATGCCGGAGGTAACTTCTTTATAGAACTCTTCTCAATATATCTATACATCAAATTTATAAATTTCATGAATAATAATTTTAGCATTATATTTCCTTAACGAAAATTGTACTTAATTGTCTTAAGATGAAGGATTAATTTCTTAACAAATAGATCATTAATATTAAACCATATTGATAATTTAAATTTAACATTATATTTAATAAATAAACTTTACAAGATGAGGGTGGGCTGGCTCTAATTCATTTTGGGTACCTAATGTGGATTTTAAGCACATTTAATTTCATAAATGTTTTCAAATCTAGATTGTATTGGTGAATTTTTATTATTTCCATAAGAAAAAGAAATTGACATAGTATATACGTTAACAATAAAATTACAAATTATGAATTTTAAGATTGAAATGAACCATTTTGGTTGGTCCCGTTTTGAAATTAATAAATTTGTTTTTATTTTTGCTTTCAAATTCATTTAAAAAATAATTGTTTTTTTACCATTGTTTGAGTTTTTGGTTTTTAGTTTTTAGTTTTCAAAATTTACGAGAAAACTACAAAAGGTAGTTTTTGTTTTTGTTTTTCGTAATTTAATCTACTATCAACTAAATATATACTCTTTAATAATTTAATAAATTAATTACTAATAAAAATTATTAATAATTATAATTTAATTTAATATTGAATTAATTATTAATAAAAAATTATGAATAACGTAATTTTATTTAATAATATATTTTTGTAATTAATTTAATTTTTAAATGAATATAATTAAATTTAAAATATCTTTAAAATATATCCATTTTAAATAAAATTTTGAATTAATAATCAAAACATATTTAAATATATATTAATTTAATTTTTAAATTATTTATTTTAACAAAATAAAATAATTTTTATTGATAATTTTATCTTATATGTAATTATCATTAGTAATAAAAATATAACTGACAACTAAATAATTTTTTATTTTCATATGAAAGAAAAATAAAAACTACAATAAAAAATAAAAACTAAAAATAAAAAACACAAAGGTGTCTAGTTTTTTGTTTTCAAAAATTAGGAAAATCATAAAATGTGATTTTTGACTTTTTTATATTTATATTTTCTATAACCTGATTAATTATTTAATATGCTGATTATTAATAAAATATTCATAATTTAATTCAATGTTATATATTTAATTAATCAAAATTAATTGTTAATAAGAATTTAATTTTACATAATAATTTTTAATTTTAAAAAATTTTAGTAAAATTAAATAATTATTAATAAAATAATTAAATTTAAAATATCTTCCAAATACATAAAATTTTTTTAAAATTTTGAATTAGTAATTAAAGTATACTGATAATAAAAATTACGTTATAAATAAAAATTTAATTTTAAAATTATCTATTTCAAGAAATAAAATAAAATATATTTATAATTTGTTAATAAATATTATGCAAGAAATTAAATTAAATTTAATAAAAATAATTTCTTTAAGTTTTATTTAATATGTAATTATTGTCAGTAATGATAATATAACTATATTAATATTAATAACTAAACAGATTTATTTTTATTTTCAAGAAAAATAGAAATTAAAAATTAAAAACAAAAATTAAAAGTTACAATATAAAATCGGTGAATAATCGAACGACTCCTAAATTTAAGTTAAGTTGACTTTAAATTGGGTTTAAGTTTAAGTAATTGGATCGACTCAGTTCGAATGATTTGAACTAGTTCAAATAAACTGATTCTATCTTGTTTATTAGTTGAATAACTAATTGATTAAAATGATGCTATTTTAACAAATATACTTAAAACTATGTCGTTTTAGTCTTTGTGCTAATTTTTTTTGAATTAGTTTAAATTAGACATGACAATAGGCCAAGGCAGGCTTAACTCACCTAAACTTGAGCTCGACCCAAAATTCTATTTTCAGAGTTAAGCAAAGCTTGAAATCCTATATTGGGCATGAAGCTCCACCCAAGTCCAATTGAGCTTGGACATTCCAAAGTCTAATTTAGCCTGATTAAATTTATTCTTTAAATTTAGAACAATGTTGTTTCATCTAAAGCGACCTCATTAGGGCCTGGGAAGAGTACACATGAAAATTATAACACTAAATTGGTCATCATTGTGGTTTTGAAACTTGGACTGAATCGATTGGGTCAACTGATTCGATCGGTGATCGGTAGGCTATCCGGAACTGATCGAACATGTTGGCCAGTGGTTTAATAAATTTTTTTATTTTTTATTTTACCTTTTTTCTTTCTAAAACGCTGTTGTTTTTTTTTTATTCTTTCAAAAGTAAAACTCATCTTTTTCTCTAGAAGTATAAAAATTTATATTATTTAATATATTTTTCTATTTTTTAATATTACTAATATTATATATAATTAAATATAATTATTGTATAATTATAACGACCGATCGAATCGGTCGAACTAGTGACCAATAAAACTTTTAGTTTGACGTCCGATCCGGTTTCAAAACCTTGGTCATCACACAAGTGAAAACAACTCAATTGGACTAGATTATCGACAATAAGTCCGGTTTAAAGTATGATTAACTCAGATCGGACCATTGATTTTAGAGTGGGACTCGACTAGACTAGCTTTTCTTCAATCTATCCCTAGTCTGTACCTAATCCTACCAGTTGTCAGTTGTGATTGAAAACTCCTTAGCTGCATTTAGATGGATTAATTGACGTATCAGTAGTAATAAGTAACAACAACAGTGCTATTGTTTGTCTCCTTCTAGGTTGGCATGTCCCGGAAAATTTGGGGATTTATGAAGAAAATATTGCTTATGCGATTCGAGTCACGGCTGCCCGCTCTTAACGGGGATTCCACGACCATCGGTTCAAAAATTTGTCGTCTTCGCCGATTGTCAGCCAGTGGCCTTGAAAAACCGACCTCTTGTTTCCACAGAATTTGCGTCATGGAAACTCATGCCAGAGACCCGATCTTCAACGGAAGATGATCTGATCTAAAAATACTTGATTACAAAAAAAAAAAATTGAAAAAGGATGATATGGAAGACATCAGGTATGATGAAGTGATGGTGAGACAAGAGCAAAGTGTGGGCCTCAAAGACCTAGTCTTTTCCTCATGCTTCCATGAGTGACCTTTGGATTCCTTACAGAAGAGGAAGATGGTTCTAAAGAAATGGAGGTCATCATTTCAGAGGAAAATGGAAGAGTAAAACTAGCTTTAACCAACTTTATCGTAGGGATTGGAGACATCAATCATGTGTTTGGTATGTTGTCGTTTGCCTCGGTTCCTTGTACACTGAAATAAAGGTTCCAAACAAACCACGTAACATATGGGACACGGCTTGGTGCAACACATCATGTGTGGTACATGCATAGAAATATCTACATTTTAATATAACTATAATAATTACAAATTATTATGTAAATTGAATTATGTACTTAAATTATTTAAAAAAAGAAAAATGCTTATATATAATATAGTTTATGTGGTCTATTAGAAACGATCTTTTTATTATTTAGGGTAAAGCTGTGTATTATTAAATCTCTATAAACATTGCGGTCAATGAAGCTCTCGTTGGATGTTGTTGTTATTGCAGTAGGATAAAAAAGCAAACCAAACCATGAAACTGAAATAGTAAAAACAAAATTTGACCAATATAAAAGTCAACATATTTAGTATACAAGGCTTTCCGCTTTGCGGGATGTCTGAGGAGGATCGTGATGTACGTAACTTTCTCTTTGTATTTTTTACAAAAAAAATTATTTTCGTGATTTAAACATATAACTTTATGGTCACAAATGATCAATTTTACGAATTGCTCTGAGGCTCATTATTTTCTATAAAAGAGAAGGAATCGTTCCTAGAAAAAATTCCTGGTTGTTAGATCTTTTAGTTAGGTAAGGTAAGAGTGTGAACTATGGCCAGTGAATTAGGTAAAATTTGAGCAAGTTAGAAACAGAAAAAGGCATCTTTTTTGATAAGGTTCTGTGTCTCTCCCTCTCTGTTCCTCTGAAATGTAGCTTTCTTCTGCTAAGCAAGAGAAAACTAAAGAAAGAAAGGTAATGCAGACGACTTGAATGTCCCCAATTATGGTTTTCCTTAAAGTTTGCTTCACTACCAAACTTGATGCAATCATTTGCAACTATGAGCTGAATTCCATTTGTATCTTTCTCAGCAGTGTTGGTGTTAAAAAAGAACTTGTAATCACTATATTTAGAAATTGTCATAATAATGTTTTTTTAGTTATTATATTTACAAAATTTTTTTACTTCATATACAAAGTTTCGATCGAAGAAAAGTTATCAATATTTTTAACTTTTTTGTTTGATTTATTTTAAAAACTCTTAAGGGATGCTTGGTTGATGGGTTTAAGAAGGAGTTAACGGATAAAGAATGAAAAATGAGTAGTTGGTTGTTGATTATTATTATAGGGGCAATAATTTGATATCAGAATCCTCCATACCCTCTATTTAGTAGAAGAATGAGTAATTATTATATTATAATTAATTAAAAATAAACAATTAATTAGTTACAATATAATTAATTAAAATATAATAATTTTTATTTCTTAATATTTTTTTACAAACCAACCACTATCGATGGTAATGGTAATTATTCCTTCTTCTTAACCAATCATCATAATTATAATGATAATATCCATTATCATTCCTCACTATATTAATTCTCATTCTTATTATCATTTTCTCATGTGAGCCAACCGTCTCCTTATTGTTAAAAGCTGATTAATTTATTAATTAATCTATCAGTTTTTATTAATTAATAAGTTCTTATAAACAAAAACAAATCAATTAATTTTTATTTAACAATTTTTAAATTAAATTGTAAATCTTTCGAAAGTTAAGAACAATTTCTTTTAATTATATTTTAAATTCTATAATTTTATTCAATTTTTAGCTAATTATGCAAAAGTCTAATACTGATGTAACCTTTTAAACCTTAAATTTCTTATCATACCAGTTTAATTTTTGATTCGATTTTTAAAACATTGTTAACATTAATATTAAAAATGCTAACAAGAAAGATAGAATATGATTGAATTTAAATTTTCTATGCTACGCTTCTTGTTAGGATTTATAATATTTATTAATTTTAAATTGTTCAATTTGATTTGTTACTAATCTAATCTAAAATTCACTTAATTCGAGTTAGATGCAAAATTATCGTCGTTAATCGAATACCCTAAGTCCTAAATGGGAAGAAGGTATAGCAATGAATAAAAAATGGAATCCAGCCATTTGTAGAAGTAGAAAAGAGTGTCCATCTTTGCATTGATACTTCTGCCCCGACGACACAGCGACCGAACTTCCAGGGACATTGTAAGTGTCTCTACTCTCTACCCAATCTATCGACAACAAGACAAACTAAGTTACCACTCACCAAGTTCCTGAAATTTCCCGAACCCAAAAGTACGGACGCCTACATCGAACATCCAACATCCAAAGCTATGGTCTAAAAGCACTCCAAAGTCTAGATTCCCCACATTCTTCTTTTATCCTAACCCTTGGGTCCATCTCAAACTGTGCTTGTCTTTACCCTCCAGTTTCTAGCCTAAAACGACGTTAATTTCTCTAAAACGTCACGTAAGACGATAAAACCATCACTAATACGCATCTTAAAGAAGTGTAATTATTTGTACTAAAAAAAACAAAAAAGAAGTGTAATTATTGTGACAATCACCCCAACCTTCTTAGATTCACAGATCTTAAACTATTAATATCAAAGGGACACCTGCTAGCCTCCACAGGTTAGTTACTTTTCCATTATTGTTTGATATACTTGTCGTTAACTTATCGAATAATATTACATTCTATTTTATTTCATTAATAATGTTCGGTGAGCGATAGAAATTTATTAAATTTTTTTTTAAATAGTACAAATAAAAATATTTTAAGTTTGATTTTGCAAATAATTATCTTTTTAAACGCATCCATAAATTCATTTAAAAAAATTAATTTGTAAAATAATAAAAAATTGTTTAGTTCATAAATTCCCTATCCAGAAAAAGGTAGAAGTTAGGTTGGTTTTGACAATATGATCGACCCATTAATCATTTTAACATTAAAAAAGATTAGCGCATTAATATGATGTTGATTGCACCATTACCTGCCTAAATCCAGAAGCTAAACATGTGCTGATTTCATGTGTTTGTGAATATGTGGACTATGATTAGGGTTAGGTAGTAGCTACATGTCTCGACGAATTGACGAACAATGACCTTGGATTCGCGTTGGACTTTGTTGATATGTGATATTGGGAATGGCAGGTCACTTACGAAATCAGCAAGTTGAAGTTATAAGATTTTCTTCGTTGTAAATTTGCTCTTGTCTCCTCCTCGAATCTCAAAGATGCTTGTTTCTTCGACGATTAGATTATTCTCCCTCAGCCAATAGGTAAGATAAACGTGTATAATTTGATAAATTTATAGTTACAATTTACCAACTTCGACACTTATAATATAATATAACTTGAACCTTAATATTTTGAAACGTTTAAAATGAACTATAATATTTTTAAAACGTGAAAAATAGACTATAAATATATAAAAATTTGACGGAGTTAACTCTTACTCACGTAAATATCATCCCCAATATTATTTATATATTTTTTAAATAAAAAGTAAATTCTACTATTACGTAACTACCTTTTTTAAATTAATTATAAAACGAGTCTCAAGTCACGTAAAAGTATGACGTAATTTTATACACTACGAGTCTCACTTATCATGAGTAACGAAAGCAATTAATCCATTATTATACATTTCAAAAAGTGAATGTCTTTAGGGTGTGCTTGTTTAGTGGATACGAGGAGAGATGAATGAGTATAAAATGAAAAATAAAGTTCGGTAAAAAGGTTATGATTAGATGATTTATACTTTCATTCCTAATTTTTGGACATTGCTCCATTTCTCTCATAATTGAGAGGAATGAGAGTTATTCCTCCAATATCCTGTGTTCTTCAATATGGTAGCAACCATTATTTATTCCTACACTATGACCCAAAGCAATGCTTTATTTTTCTGGTTTAGTAAAGTTTGGTATTTTTTAACTAATATTAATAATAATTAATTAATTAACATATAATTAATTAAAATATAATTCATTAATTAATTAAAATATTGTAATTAATTACATTAATTAAAATATTGTAATTAATTAATTACAATATAATTAATTTTTATTTCTCAATATTTTTTACAAACCAACCACTGTCAATGGTAATGGTAATCATTCATTTCTCTTAACCAACCATCATAATTATAATGATAATATTCATTCATATTTCTTACTATATTCATTCTCATTCCTATTACCATTCCCTCGTACGAACCAACAACACCCTTAGTAATTGAGCTTACTTTTAATTTTAAAAATAAAAATAATGTCAAGTTATTATTGAAGTGACATTTAATTAATGAAAAGTTAATTATGTTAAAACTTTTACTTTTTGATTTAATTGTTTAAATATTAGAGTTCAATTTGAATGTTTGAAAATATTATGGTTTAATGTGTTCTATGTTATAAACTTGTTGTTCAAAATATATATTTAACCTAAATTTTATAAATCTTAAAATTTAAAATTCTAACTCAATTCTTAAATTTTGTATGAACTAAATAAATTTGATTTAATTAATAATTTAAATTAATTACAATAAATTATTAAAATTTTTCAAATTTAATTAATTATGTTTGATTTTAGTAATTGAATTTTAAAAAATAAAAATGAAGAATTTTTAGAGATAAGAAATTTCTTAAATATAAGAGTAATTTATTTCATAAATATTTTTAATATTTGATAATATATTTTTTTAAAGTGATCATTTATTATTTGATATGATGTTGATTTTGATTTCACTAATTGTCATTATAGCGTAATAAAATTATAAGAGAAAAAAGTCAGAAACAAACGAGGACAAAAGGAAAAGGCAGAAGGGAAAGAGGAAAACACGTGTAAGAAATTAAAGAATGGGTTAAATAAAGTGAAGTGAAGCCAAACACCACTTGCCCGCGTAGAGCTCGTCTTTGTCAGTCAGTCCAGAGTTTTTGAAAGTTCAAAAACTGCTCTATTCCTCGCACTTTCAGTCTCTCTCACTCACTCTCTTGATTCTATCGAGATCTGACGATGGGTGTGTGTGTGTTCCCGATGCGTCGTCGTTTCCTTTCTCCTCCTTTTTGAATATATACCCGAACCGAGTCTCTGAGGACTTTTGATCCAGATTTGTTCTGCTCCTCCATTAACTCGTACTAGAATGCTTGTGAAGGTTCTACCAAGTCTCTGAACTCTCATGCATTTTGCTTTTTGATGCTTTAAATGGCGTCGTTTCGATCAAGTAGTCCTGATCGCATCCGTGGTCTTCGACTCGGAGAAGGTAACGTTGTTGTTTTTGTTGTTTTTTTTCCCCCCCGAGATGCTGTTTGGTTGGTGAGAAAGTGAGCCAAATGCGAGTTAAAATTTTGTTATATTTGTTAGAACAAGTTTGATTCGAAAGGAAACCACCTGTTTTCTTTCATTTTCCATTAAAAAAAAATCGACACACCTTGTATGTTATTTACGAGTAAGAACAAGTATAACGCCGAAGGAAACCACTCATTTCCTTGCACTCTCATTTCTAAGCGCATTTTTTTGTTTTATTCCGCTTGATTTCGTAAATTTAGACTTATTTTTCTTGAATTTCATAGAAACCAATTAATGATTAAAAATTTACTGTGCCTTCTTCGCGTGCTTGGTGGTTTTAATTTACTAGAGGTCAACAACTGGGTTTGAATTTTTTGGCTTTTGATTCTGCTTTAGTTAAAGTAGGTTTCATGAATTTTTGCCTTTTGTCGCTTTTTGGTACAGTTAGGGGTATGATTTTGTTTGCTTCTTTTACAAATTGATCCCTAAACTTTCGCTCCAATTTTGACCTTTTGATTGTCCCCAAAAGTGTCCTCTTCATTATGTAGGTGAAATATTGTGGTTTTGTGGCTCTTGACAATACAATAAGAAATTCTTTTTTTTTTTAACGCCTGGTTATGATTTCCAGCTCTTTTGCGTCTTCTTTATAATCACTTCTTTGTTGCGTAGCTTGAATTAGTAAGTTTCTGGTTCGTACTCTTCTACATTGCCCTTCTCAGTTTGATTCTGCATAAACATAAACAGCAATATTAATGTTGCAGTAGGATTTTATATTTTCAGGAACCGGGCGGGTTCAGAAAAAAAACCTTCCAAAATTGGCCTCTGATTCTAGTTCTCAGTCCACTGACATTACCGAGGAAGATTTGGTGAGATAATTTCCTTGTTTGGGTTCATTAATATGTACGATTTTGGTTTTAGTGAAAATCATTGTTAACTTATGAAGTGCGATCTGGGTGTCTAGTTTAACTACATGTCATTGTTCTGATCCAACTTTTCTGGGTCATATAGGTTGGTGGTGAATTGGGGTGGAGATCTTCAAAGCAAGCAGTTGGAACACCAATGAAAAAGCTGTTGGCTAAAGAGATGTCGAGAGACTCTGAATCCAAGAGAAGGTCTCCGAACGTTATAGCCAGATTGATGGGCCTTGACGGGTTGCCACCTCTGCAACCTTCTCTTAGACAACAAAAGATGTCCTCCGGGAGCTTACAGAAGGTGGCATCGACTAAAAAGTACGAAAAGAATAGTACATCACATAGCAGTCGGTCATCTAGGAAAAGCTCAATGGAGAACCAAGAATTTAAAGATGTATTTGAAGTCTTAGATGCAGCAAAATTACAGAGTAATAATGGTAGCAGTAGTAGTAGATTTTCAGCACAGGATACTGTAAACCCAAAGATCAATGAGGCTGAGATGGCTTTCATACAACATAAATTCAAGGTTGCTAAGCAGCTTTCTACTAGTGAAAAACACCATAATTCGAAGGAATTTCATGATGCCATTGATGATCTAGACTCGAACAAGGATCTTCTTCTGAAGTTTCTTGACCAACCCGATGCACTGTTTACAAAACATCTCCATGATCTGCAGAGCTCTCCTCCGAACTGTCATTTTGGTCAAATATCAGCCGTAAGGTCATCATACCATCAGGCTTGTCAAACTAGTGATCGAAGATGCAAAATAGAGAGAGAAAGCAGTCGGAAGAATCTGACAAATTCTGATGATGATTTTGTTAGCCACTCAAGGAGAAAACTTGATGCCCATGATCTGCAAAAGTCATCTAATGTTGAAGTAGAGAACAAAGATGGATCCGGAGGTTTTGCTACAAGGATTGTTGTACTAAAACCAAACCTTGGGAAAGGGCAAAGCACTGCTAGAACTGGTTCATCAACTTTTTCCTCTCATGAATTTCCTCGAGATTGCAGGAAGCAGACTGGAGTTTCTAGTATCAAGAATAGGGAACCTGAATCACATGGAAAGAAAAGGTCTCCAGATGATGTTGGCCACTTGAAATATAAATCTAGAGAATCTAGAGAAATAGCAAAAGAAATCACCAGGCAGATGAGAAGTACACTCAGGAGTAGATCCACACAGTTGTCTACATCCACATCTAGAGGATATGCTGGAGACGAGAGTTCATCCAGCAGGTCTGAAAACGATTCAGCAACTGAGTTAGAGGTAATGTCACTGACTTCAAAAAATTCAGCTGGCTCAAGCAGTTGTTACAGGCCTTCATCCTCCCGTACTACTGAATCATCAGTGAGTAGGGAAGCAAGGAGGAGACTCTCTGAGAGGTGGAAAATGACTCATAAGTCTGTGGACATGGGAGTGATCAATAGGGGCAGCACACTAGGTGAAATGCTTGCCATCCCTGATAGAGATGCAAGACTAGCGAAGTTAGATGTTATGAGTGAAAAAGGGAGCAGTCGAAAACTAGCAAGCAATAATGAACCAGCAGAGTGGACTGAACCTTTAGGTATTAGCAGTAGGGATGGATGGAAGGATGGATGTGCTCAAAATCTGTCCAGGTCAAAATCTCTACCTGCTTCGTCTACTGCTGCTTTTAGTCCTAGGACTGGCATGCACCGAGAACCTATGCCAGAGGACAAGTATATGGTGTCAAAAGAAGTGATGCAGAGTAGGAGGAGGAGGGTGATGACTGATAGTTCCATTCATAGAGATAGTTCACCTTCTCGAAACTCGAGATCCCGTCATCACAGTAAAGGGTCTCATCGTTCTGCTTGTACATCTAGTGATGATGTTGACACGCCCACAAAAATTGATTTTAGACAGAATCACATGCATAACAATGCTGCGGAGGGAAATCAATTTAAACAGGATCGTATGGTCTCTGGTACATCACGAGCCACTGTTCCAGATAGCAGTTCTGTTCATGAGGATGTGGTGGATGTAACAACTGAGGACATGACCATGCCACTAAAGCCCGCGGAATTATCGACATCTATGTTAGTAGAAGGCGCATCCTTTACATGCAACTCAAATGTTCCAAGCTCACAGGTTTGGTTTTATCTTATGGAATTAGCTTTATTTTTGTAATATCAATTCAGCAAATATCAGTTATTGAAAGCAGTAGATGCTTGTTAAAGTATATACTGTAGTCTGACAACATGATTGCTTAGCCTCTTATCTTTTGGGGTTTTTCAGGAGCCACCAAACGATCCACCTGGGAAAGGTTTGGTCCCTGCACAGCATTCTATAGCCGATCTAGAGTCTGCTGCAAGCTCTAAGGAGAGTGATCAGCCTAGTCCTATTTCAGTTCTTGAAACACCTTTTGCAGATGATGTATCGTCTGGCTCTGAATGCTTTGAAAGTCTCAGTGCTGATCTGCATGGTAATATATGAAAAACCTAGTATTTTCCTTGTGCTACAGAATAGCTTGGACGTATGTTTGGAATCTGAATTATTATGAATCAGTAATCTTAGCTTTTATATATATATATATTTGATCTTGCTTGTGGTTACTTTGAATATAGATATACTAATGCTCATACAAATTTCAAATACTTGAAACTTCTTAATTTCTCAAATTAGAAAGAGTAGAACTTATGATCTGACTTGATTGATTCAATTCATACGATTTATAATAAAGCACCCATGCTTAATGTGTCAATTTGCTGGTGGTTTCCCATATATAAGGAATTGAATTCTTCTACAAATGTTTGGAGAATTCTTTTTGCTTCATTCTCTGCTTGACGCTGAAATGTTTGGTTTTCATCCTAGTTAAACCTATACTGAAATAACTTTTTATCCTACGTCACAGGGCTAAGAATGCAAATTCAGCTACTAAAGCTTGAGTCAGAGGCATATACCGAGGGTCAGATGCTTGTCTCAAGTGACGAAGATACTGAGGAAAGCTGTGTCCCATTTTCAAAAGAGAAAGGACTAGCTGAAGAAATTATGGAATATTCCTACGTGGTTGATTTGCTACACGAGTCTGGAATTAATTATGCTGAGTCTGATACTTTCATAGCCTCCTGGCACTCTCCTGAATGCCCAGTGCATCCCCAAGTTTTTGACGAGCTTGAGAAGAAATACACTAGTCAGCCATCTTCGACATGTTCCAAAAGGAGGCTGCTATTCGATCGAGTGAATTTAGCTCTCCTGACAATTTATGAACAAGTTGCCAGTCCATACCCTTGGGTGAGACAACCAAATAGGATCAGTTCAAGATGGATAGAGAATAAAGTTGAGGACAGGGTTTTCAAAGTACTTGCAGATCAAAAGAATAAAGGTAACAAGGACGTAGCTGATGAAGTGCTGGCAGGGGAATTGCAGTGGCTGGACTTGGGAAATGACACAGACATAATAGGTAGGGAAATCGAGAGACTATTGACAGAAGAATTACTGGAAGAGCTAGTAGCAACGTAGAGATTTCGCAGAGACAAGCGCCTCAGCTTACGTATAAACAAACGAAGCCATGAGAAATCATTTCATGGGAATACGTTGAATAAACCCACCAAATCCTATCTATGGGGACAAGATCCAGAATGCACCGCTCGATCATCTCGATCATCGGAAGTAAAAGATCTTCAGAGACGGAACTCTCATAGTTTCATTTCTTATTATCTACAGACTAGTAGACTACAGAATGTACTTTTCAGTCGGTAGCCAATGCTATATAGTGTAAGCTTACACGGTAAAACATAGACGGAAGTTTCTGAAACTGTAGTTTCAGAATCCGTTCTCTACCAGCCTCCCAGGAGATTAAAGTTAGTTATATCAGCCAATTTCTACTTTCTAATAACTAGTATTCTGTACTGTTCTCCCAGGAGGTTAAAGTCATTCCCTACTTTCCAATAACTAGTAATCATGATGCTTTGTTGACCTACGTCTCCAATCACTCCAAGAACAAGGTTGACACCCAAGTCTTAGTACCAGTAACTAAGGTAAGCAACTGAGTGTTATGATAAACCCTTAAGGCTTAAGGGGTGTGATCGGTTATATTTGAAAGATAATGACTGCGACTTATGATAATGACTGCTACAATTTTTGTTGGTAACTAGGTTTTTTATTTTTTTTCTTCTTTATATATATTTAACCATTTTTAATCGCCGATCCATGAAATGAAATAGAAGTTTCTACAATATAAGGCTATAAGCTCTTCAAGGTGTGCCCTTGACGTTACTTTTATTTATATATTGATGAGTTGAACTAATTGAAATATGTGAAAACTGGTACAAAGAGATTATTTGATATAGGGTGGAGGCGGATCAGGAGTTTCGCCATGGCTTGGTCCTGATGGAGGAATTGGTGAGCCTTTTGGTAACATACCGAAGTGAATATGTGGAACTGAACTCGTAGAGAGTGAGGTTGATGATGGCAGATGCTCAGGAATGACAATAGCTTCTTCAACTCCTGAAATTAACTTTCTGTTTAGCCTGGCTTCAGCTAGAGAAGACGCAAAGACCGCCATGGCTATCAGAAGCACTGAAGGTATCCATACCGACTTCTTTCCAACTCCTGACGTTGTCTTCATAGTTGGCACTCTTAATTTTCCAGGAACTTATGTTGTATTGCCCTGTTCTTATATGGAGTTCCTCAACAAGGAAGCTGAATGTTCAACGCCACCATGAAAGGTGACTTATTAATTGCCATAAAGAAGAAAAAGATAGAACTGTTTTCCTTAACGAGGCTGAAGACTTTTTTTTCTTAATAACGCATAGAATTTAAAGACAATCAATACGTTTTCAATTCTTTTTATGAAAAAAGACAGATTTGTTTCTTAATAAGGTATGGCATTTAAATTGTGGAAAAGGTAGATTTGTTTCTTAATAGATATAACCTTATTGACTTGCATATCTCATTTTCAAATAGAAAGTTAAAGATCAAATTTTGGAAGTGATCAAGTGAGTAAAATGATTAAAGTGGAGTACCAAATACAATTTAAGAGATTTAAAATAATTCAAGTTCAATAGATCAATAACAAGAAAAAAATATAATTATTCATTAAAATTGATAATTCATTCATTAGTTTTAAAATATTTAAAAAATATAAACACAATTCATTTTTTTTTGGTGTCATTCATAGACTTAACAATTCTTTTAGTTTATAATTTTTTTGGTCTCTCATTACTAGACTGTTGGTCTAATGTAGATACGACATTTGGGTCCATGTCTGGCTCATCCCACTTCATCCTAGCTCGAGGTCAACGGGTAGCCAAGCTTGACCCAACTCAAAGTCCGACATATATAAGCAAAATGACAATTTTTAATTAAAAAAGTAAAAAAGATAGTCATTTATACCCTTTTAGTTAAAAAAACAGCTAGGGTCAGGCCAAGTCGGCTTAGGCTTGGACTCTGGTCGGACTGTCTCAAGTCGAGCTTAGGTTTGAGTAGTTGTCTTAGAGCTTCAAATCGAGTCTAAGCCCCAGCAGTAGCGGTCCCGTCCTTGCCTAGACCAACCCATTGCCATTCCTAGTCTAAGTCAACACAAAGTAAAATTTCAGACATGGCAACACCCATGACGTTCAATCATCATGGTTACCCTGTTTTGTTTTAAAACAATATTAATGGTGACCATATTTACGATTTGAGCCAACCCAAATTGTTATATCTATGTTTGATTTTGGTTGAGTTGGGTTATGAAAAACTGCTAACGTTCTTGAGTTAGGTATGAGTTTCTGCTGATCCATTGTGGGTTATTGCTCTACTACAATGGTATGAATATCGTTTCATACTGGTCACAAAAAGCAGAACGGTATTAAGATTTTTGGTACCGGCCTTTGATACCGATCGGTACCCTGATCGTAAGTTTTAAAAAATGTAGGGACTATTTTGTAAATTAAAAAATTTTAACCTAAAAAACCCCCTACGTGCCTCCACACATCCAAATCCTTCTGCTTCTTTTGATTTTCTTTCACTCTCTCTCATCGACTCTCACTCACCTCCGTTCTCTCTCTCTCGTTCTCCTCTCTATCTCTGGCGGTGCTGCTCCCTCTCTAGTGACTGTCATCTTCCTCCTCGATCCACGCGAGCATCATACTATTTTTAGCCCTCCTCGGCTTCTCCACGCGAAGTCACGAACATGCCACCGTCTTCAACTCTCTTCCGCGAGGACTACCGCACCACGTCGTCGCCACCACTGAATGTCTGAACCTCTTCTACGTCACTGTCATAATGGCTACCCTCCCCAGATTTAAACTCGACCCGTCACCCTACCCAAAAACCCGAAGTTGTGAATTGGTTTTTGGGTGTATTTTGACTTTTCAATTTTTTTCCTGCTTAATTGCATTTTTGATTGCGAATCAGTTGGAACTTCGAACTTGAAAGTTGGAATTAAATTTTGAATTGGATTGGTGATTTGCGTGGGTTGGATATTGGAGTTGAATGATTCACAATTTTGCTTTGGTTTATTTATGGTTTAGTTCATTGATTGTGGATTGGTTTAACAGAAATTTATGTTAAGTTTTTTGATGAATGAAATGCACGGCATGTGATGTGAATATGTAATGATGTTGATGACGTGAATTGATTCAATTGAAAGTTGAAACAACTTAAATTAAAATTTAAAACCGAGAATGCAAAGACTTAAATAATTAATTGACACATTCTTAAAATTTGTGAAATGATATTTCATTTTTAATATCTGAGTATTGGCTTAAGGTAAATAATTAATTGAGTATAAAATTATGCTATTGTAAATTAATAATAATTCGATTGTAGTTAATGGTATTTGGGTTGGTTTTGGGTAAATAATTAATTGAGTATAAAATTATGCTATTGTAAATTAACAATAATTCAGTTGTAGTTAATGATATTTGGGTGTTGACTTTGGGTAAATAATTAATTGAGTATAAAATATATTGAATTATTTGGTAATATATATGTGTGGGCTATCATAAATATTTATAATAGATAATGTGTGAAAGTACCAATGTAAATGTGTCAAAAAGGAACTTTTTTTCAAATTGTGAACATGTTGTAGGCTAAACTCCAACCACTTATATTTAGACTTATTAATGTCAATTAAAAATTGTAGAAGCAACTTATATATTTAAGAACCAAATATATAATGGTGTATATAATATTATGGTTCGTTAGAAATAAATAGAAGATTCAAAGCTTTAAATAAAAAAACATTTCCAAAGAAGTTATATCCTTTAACTTGATCCTCATGTTATGAATATATCCTTCAACTTGATCCTCATGTTATGAATAGATGTGTATGAATAATTGTATAAGATATGCCATTCATTATTTGGCGATTATTATTTGGCGATTAGTGGCCCATCCCAGGCCCAAGAAGAAGCACCTAGACCTGATGTGAGGAAGAGAAGAAGGCAGGTGACAAATTTTTTTGCACCATGAATAACTCCTAGAGCTCAACTTTCAATTCGTAGTGCAATGCAATCAAGAGATGCGACTCACAATGTCGATATGGCAGTAGCTAGATAGTGGTATGATACAGGTTCATCATTCAATGCTTCTCAATCTTATTATTATCAACCTATAATGGATGCAATAATCTCTTATGATTCGGGATACAAAGATCCTTTGATTGATGACTTAAGAGATAAACTTTTGAGTTATTCTGTTTATAAAATTAGAAGTTATTTGACAGAAAGAAGAATGAATTGAGCTACTTATGGATGTTTAATCATGTGTGATGGTTGAAAAAATAGGAGACAAGAGTCTATTATTAATTTTTTGGTTTATTCTACAAATGACTCAATATTTTTTTGATCTATTAATGCATCTGGCCTTATTAGGAATACTCAGACTTTGTTTGAGATATTTGATGAAGTTGTGAATGAAGTGGGGCCAGAAAATATTGTTCAATTTATTACTGACAATGATTCCGCTTATAAAGCGGCAGGAAAAAAGTTACAGAATAAGTATAATTCTTTTTTTTGGACTCTTTGTGTTGCTCATTGCATTGACCTAATACTGGAGAATATAGGGGATCCTAGGTATTTTCCTATTATTGATGAGACTATGCAGAAAGTTAAAAAGGTGACCAAGTTCATCTATAATCGTGCATGGGTATTGAATTTAATGAGAAAGGAATTTACCAATAGTAAAAATTTGTGTCGTCCTGTTGTGACAACATTTGAAACAAATTTCTTATCACTTCAGTCTTTTATTACGATAAAGAAAGAGTTAAGACAAATGTTTACAAGTGATAAGCGGATTGCATCTCAACATGCTAGGTCTAATGTTAGAGTGGAGATTTGTAAAATTATACTGGAAGATAGAAAATTTTGGTCTCAATACCAATTTGTTATCTGAGTTTGTGAGCCTTTGGTCAGGGTGCTTCGTTTGGCTGATAGTGAAGAAAAGCCAACAATAGGGATTTTGAAATACCGATTGCAATTCGACAAAGAGCAAAACTTTCTCTAGGTATTGGTTGTTTCCTTTTTCTTATTTGTTGAAAATTAATTATCACTTTATTTTGTTTATAATGCTACTTTTGTTATCTTATGACTAACAGTTTCTTGGTGGGATCAATTCAAAAATGATGTTTCAGAATTGAAAGGTTTACAATTCGAATTTTAAGTCGATGTGTGAGTGCAACAGGCTATGAATGAAACTGGAGCACATTTGAATTTATCCACTCGAAGAAAAGGAATAGAGTGGAGCATAAGAGGTTGAATGACTTGGTTTTTTTTGTTACAATTTAAAGCTTTGGGAAAGGTATGTTATTGTCATTACTATCATTATTAATTTCAACATAATTTATTTTAATTTTTTAATAATTAAATTTTATTGTTTACTGGGAGTCTTAATAGTATAAGTAGTTCAACTGATTCAATTTCCATTGATAATATTGATCTTTTGGCGGATTGAGTTTCTGAAAAATCGAATTTAGTAGATATCAATGACTTGGAAGATAATCTTGGATGGGAAAGCACTGACATGTCCTTTGGTGCATTAAATTTGAATGATAATGATGATGAAACTCCTCTTAATGATGATGATTTTGTACCAAATGATAACTGAGGTCAGTGCAGTTATAGCAGGTATCTTCTCGTAGACGATTGAATTTTGTTCCAGGTTTTTGTTTTTCCTCTTCTTTTAATTTTACTTATATTTGATGTATATGTTAAATTTTATATATGCAATGTAATTGAAACGTTTTTATTTTAGGTTTAATTTCTACTTGATTGTTTCCTCATCATGAACTCTTGTTGTAAATTGTAATAGTTTGAGAGTTAAGGATATTTATTGTTCTTTTTATTACATGTTTTGATGTAATTCATCATCACCATCATCATCATCACACCTAGTCCGAAGCTCCGCAATAAAGCGGGGTCTGGGGAGGTCTGATAGTATACAGGCTTACCCATACATAGTAGAGATGCTGTTTCCGGTAGACCCACATGCAAATGTGACAATAAAAAAATGATGCAGGTTAAAGAGTAAATAAGTAAAACTAGGACGCTAAATAATTATGTAAATAAAATTACAATAAATGCATAAATAAATTAAAAATAAAAAATAACAAATAACCAAAGGATATATCTGATGGTGTCTAGATTTGCTAGTACCTGAAGCTGCAAAGTCTGGCTCTTCTTATCGCTAGTTAAGCTAGGGCTTTTTGCTCAAAGACCTGAGGGTATGACAATCCTACGGTTTTAGACGGCCTCGCGGGATCCTTCCCCATACACCTATCCTGAGAAGTCAAGATGTAAGCCCGAAAGCCTTATCCAAGACTTACAACTAGTGTAATATTTTAAATACTTTTTATTATTCTTAATTTTATATTTGTATGATGATGATTGTCTTTTTTCATATTAATTGTGGTTATTATTTATATATGAAATATTTAAAAATTATTGTTATTTCATATTAATTGTGATTATTATTTATTATTATAATTTTTGGAGACATGGTTGATGTAAACTTATAAAATATACAGTACAACTGTACAACATACTAATGAACTATTTTGCAATTTAAAAAAAAATTCAGGGACTATTTCATAAATTTAAAAAATTACTCGAAACGATATCTGGTATTGAGTGGTACCTGTACAGTACCATACGAGAACCCAATTCAATACCAAGTCCGGTATGGTATTTGCAACTTTGCTCTATTATTTAAACATAAATGTGTTAATGTGTGTATTAATTTTTGGAATTTAGGCAATAATCAATGAGCATTAAAGGTACAATCAACATGATTTTAAAGCACAAGCGTTACCAAAACCCCTAAATAAATTTACATAATTTTGAAATATTTGTATATAATAGAATTAGAAAATTACCTCTTAAGAATGATAAAACTTGATTAGAAATTGTTACATATATTACAGTGACAATAAATCGGATTAGAATGGATAATTTTTATGGTCAGCTCGAACTTATTTTGAGATTCAATTGGGTTGAGACTCTTAATTTTGAAGGTCCGATCGAGTTTTAGTCAGTGTTTGGAATTTTGTTCCGTTCTGGCCAGTACCGTACCGGTTGGAATCCGGAACGGAACAAGCCTCATCAGTACCGGTGGTTTTCCGTTGGTACCGGCCGGTACCGTCAGTTCCGGAAAATTCCGGCCGGTACCGTAAAAATTAAAAATCCTAGGGACCTAATTGCAATTTTGAAAATTTTTAAACCTAAAATTTTAACCTACCCGACCCCCCCCCCCAAACCCGACTCGTTTCTCTTCTCTCCTCACGCCGTCGTCTCTCCTTCTTCTCTCATCTGTGCCGCGCTGCACCGCCTGCTCCTCACCGTCGTCCGTCGCCTCCTCCTCGACCCTCGCCTCCTCCAGTCCTCCTCGATGCTCAGCTCACCTCCCTTGATCGTTCTCCCTTCGGCTCGTCAAATGGGTATAACTAAATCAACTGCAAGGAAACAGAAACAAAATCAACAACTAATCGGAGATGATTGTGGCGGCTGAGAAGTAGAGTAGAAAAAGAGAAAGAAAGAGAGAGGGGTTGAAAGAGAGAGTGAGCGAAGACCTAAATGTGGAGACCAAAGGAAAAGTGCACCGTTTTACTTGTCTCTAGCAACTTAATAATTGAACTTCCCTTTTACCTAATTGCAATTTTAATCTTGTTTATATATATATATATATATACACTATAAATTAATTAATTCAATTAAATCAAAACATATTATTAAAGTTAATTAATTTATTATTTTTTACAAAAGTAGATTTACGAAATTTTTATATATTAGAAATCAGTAATTTTCTTTTTATTAAAAATATTTTTAAATTAAAATATCTTAGTAAAATTCTATAATAATTGGATTTCAATAAAAAGTTTTACAGACGTAAAGATTAAGACTTTGAAGTGATTATATGTTAACATTAATGCAGTTTTGCTTTATATATTTAATAACAATATATTTTATATAATTTCATTAAAGTCCATCTTTCTCTAGTTAAAATGTGTTATAGAATGTAGAGTAGATAAAAGATGCTTATAAAAATAATTAAAAATTATGTGGTATAAATTAAACTCTAAAATTAATGGAAGTCAACTAAAAATTTTAGATTAGTTAATTTTGAATTTAAAATGAATATTTTAAAAATACTTAAAACAAATAAACTCTTTTAAATATTTAATTTTAGTATAATATTAAAATTAAAATTATACTTTTTCATAAAAATAATTATTTTAAAAATTTTATTTTAGTGTTAAATTTTTTGAAATTTTATATTTAATAACTTAATTTTAAAACTTTGTATAAATAAAGTAAATAATATTTGTATTATAATGATGAAATTGTATGATTGTAATATTTTAAATGCTTTGTATTATTCTTAGTTTTATAATTGTATGATGA
>JAOQMQ010000005.1:33244845-33255067 GCA_027563845.1 Erythroxylum subrotundum | reverse complement strand
TTTAGGGACTATTTTATAAATTTAAAAAATATCCCGAAACGGTACCCGGTACCGACCGATACTGGTACAGTTCCGTTCTAGAGCTTAATCCGGTACCAAGCCTGGTACGGTATTCATAACATTGGTTTTAATAGCTCAAAACTTGATCAAATCTAATTAACTATATATATTTTAATTTTAAAAAATAAACAATGATATTATTTTCTTGAAAATACCGAATTGATTTGTTATTAAATTATATTAATTCACATTAATTAATTTAACTTTCATACCTAATAAAACACAAATATATGTGTATATGTGATTAATATGTGGTGATTTATGTTCTTTTTTGAAGAAAATTTCAATATTCAATCAATCCCATGATATTACGGAGTGCCTGTGAGGCATGGGAACATCTATACGAGTTTACAATGAGTATGTTTCTCTTGCTGCCCATCGCACATTGAGTGAACTAAACCTTACAAAAAAGCTCCAATGCCTAGTCCTTACTCTCTAATGCCTTTTGCATTATTTTGTCTCTCTCTCGTACTGAAACTTTAGTTGAAATTATTGATTCAAATTATAGATAAATTATTTTTCATAACAAAAAGATTCCACAACTTTTTTTTTAGGCTTTATACATAGACTTAAACTATAGGAAGGGTCATTATAGTTTAATGACCCTTCCTAAATTCCCGTAAAGCAGGGAGCTTTGTGTATCGCGTTGACTTTTTTTTTGTTACAGTTTAAGAAATCTTAAAAAAACTTTATTGTCTTTTAAATCACTTAGGAAGTTACCTCAATAGATAGTATATGACTAAGCTATTTCTTAACTTATGGATGGAAATCAAAACATTAAACTTTGCTATGAATTTCAGTATTAAATTTTTCCTTTTGCTGCACTTTTGCATGCTGATCTTCAAACCTCTTTACTATTTAGGACATGGCATGATCATCACAAGGACTTTCACGCATGTTTCTACTGTGTTGGAGATACATGTTAGACCAAATTGAGTTTCAGGACTGCAGGTGTAACTTTTACTCCAACCCATCATCTTAAGGAGGACAATGACCGCCATTAATGTCTGCCTGACTGCTCTCAAGCAAAAGAATGCATCTACTTACTGGTCGTATCGATTCACTAAAGCATAAATTTTGAACCAACCAAACACATCTTTCAGGTAATACCGCTGCCAAGTACACGAAAGTCTGTGCGTTTGCGAAGCACAAAGTTATGGCAGTATTTCAGCAAAACCATGAGAATAAATTATGATTTTAACACCCAAAAGACTCCCCTTTTATATCCACGAAGAACAAGACATGAGTGGAAAGGAGCATAAATACATACACCTAAGTTTCTTTTGTTTACTAACTTCCATGCAACTCATGTTCGGGTCCAGCTACTCATGTTATGACTCGATTTACATGCATACAACCACCTAATTCACACCAACAACCCGTCAAGATGTTTAATCTCTACTTCAAACCAGTCGATCCTTATCATGTTTTGAGTACTTCTGGCTTGTTTGAGACATGGACTGGTATTGCAGGTGACCAGAGTTGAGCGTTCTTCACCTTTGAAACACTGGCCAGGACACTCAAAGGTGTCACTTCTCCAATTACTGTCACCTTCTTCGCTGCAAAGTCTATGGTGAAAGATCTCACACCTGTTGAAATAATCAGTCATAATATCAATCTTTCCTCTGGATGTTTTTGTATTATAAATGGAGGTCGATTGATGCATCATGTCAGTGCTTCCTTGAGCACATAATTGAGTGAAAATTGTAGATGTAATTAGAGTTCTAATGGAAGATGCTTGTCATAGACAGATAAGTGACAACCAATTTTGCTGTGAAATTACATGAATACTAGAGTGAAAAAGAAAGGACCCTAAAGAAGAACAACTTTGATGATGGGAATAGCTATTACTGAGTTGGATTTGGAAGAAGACTCAGAAAATGGAATTGGGAATGGGACAAAGAGATAAGTAGTGCCAGTGATGAAGTCATGCTCGCATACCTTCCATTTTAGATAAATGTTTCCTCACTTTTCCTTCACACCCCTTGCAGTGTAGTGAAACTCTCAAAACCACAACCTATAACACAAAGTGAATCAATTGAGCAATCGCACAATGTAGCTTTAAACTGTTTTTATGTGGAATTTGGATATGCTAAGAAACAGACACGGAGTGAATAAGCGACCAAACCTGGGTTGAAGACCTGTCTGAGAGAGATGAAAAAGTTCTTGAAGCAGTAGATTCATGTCGATTATGAGCTTGAGCTTTCTGGGATTCAACAGGAACCAACGACAAAGCAGGACCATTATCTTGTTGCAACCCATCAAAGAAAGCTGAATCGCTTAGAAGATATCTGGAAGAGCCTGGCGGGGTGATAAAATCCCTAGGACCACTCCAGTTGCTCTCGACAATGTCTTTTGCAACAGTAGAACTCTTGATGACATCTTCACATGGGTCGCAAGAGCTTTTCTTTGCTCTTTGATCCTTTGGTTTTGAAGAAAGTCTCTTGGTTTTGTCATTTGTCTTGGTGTTGTCAGAGGCTTTTCTGATCTTGTTAAGCAGGTGGTAAGGTTGTGGATTAATAGGTGGCTCAGAAGTACAAGGAGGTAGAGGAAAGCTTCTGGGAATTCTTTTCTGGTCTCTGATGATGGGATTATAACGGTCGATTGCTCGGCCGCCGAGTTGAATGGTGGATGATGATGATGAAGGTTGATCCATGCTCATGCATATGGCTGTTGAAGCTTGAGATGCACAGAAGATGTCTATTCCTTTCATGGTTGCGAGTTTAGATATTGAAAAGACAATCAATTAGTGGTAGAGAATCTGCATTTGTGAGAGAGATAGAGATAGAACTTCTCAAAGAAGGTCGGTTGTTCTACTTTTTATGCTTGGATCCATAAGGATAGGGATGGAGGGTAGGTTATGGATGTAAAAGTAAAATAAATCACTACACTTGCTGCTTACAAATAGTTCTTACATGAAAAGACCACCATGGTAAGAAATTTTCCACAGAATCAGCATAAAAATTGCATAGAAAAAGAAAGAACAGAACAACAGAAAGAGGTCTTTATGATATTCAACTACTCTTTTTTGTTTGTTCTTCTTTTGGGTTCATATTTAAGATGAAGTTTAACACAATTCAATCCATCGTAATAATATGATTTAGTTCTTGAGATTAACTATCTGATATCTGGTGTGTTTATACTTTAATATCCTATTGCAGCCAAATGTGTCTCTGCAGAATCTGATATTGACAAGATTTGACAGAATTTAAGATATAATTACATTGGAATCTTTACATGATAAAATAAATGGAACCCAGATGAGAAATTGTACTCGGGGAACATTTCGATAAGATGATTCATTGGTTAGTCTTATGAAAATGCAACTATGGCTGAACAGAACAAACTTAGCAGTCAAAATCAAAGCAGATGCTGTTGGTCTGCACTGGCATGGCCTACAGGTTTAATGCTAAATTAATAGAGACTTCAGAGATGGAAGCTGTATACCAAATCTGAATACCTTTTTTTTTTTTTTTTGACAAATGAAGAGGCAGATGAGACAGAGCAACGGTAAAATGTGATGTGCACTGAATAGCTGGGTTTAGCTTATTGAGTACTGCTGACATCAATTCCAAATTGTACATGCAAAGAAGTTTCCCTTTTTCTGCTATTCAGAGTTTCTAACAAAAACCATTATTTATAAGAAAACATTCATTTAGTTTAGGGGATTGGCTTGATAACAGAGAGATTACTCAATTTACTTGAACCTACTTTACTAATTATAAATTTTACTTGACATCAACAAAATTCAAGTTAGACATACGATTAGAAACGAGTTGGGCTTCTAGGTTTCGTGTAAAGTAAACGAGACGAACAGGACAAGAAGGCCTTAGTTGTGGTTGCATGAATAACGCAGACCTGCATAAATGAATCACTAAGATTTAAGGACAGAATAAGACGCAGACCTGCATAAATGAATCGTTAAGATTTAAGGACAGAATAAGACGCATAACATTGGACTGAAGATCCGGACTCGCACGAAGAAGTACAGAGATGACAGAAAAAAGGTTTCCAGAGGAATATGATTGAGGAACGTTATTAAGATTCTCATGGAACATATGCTCCCACTGCCAGGGATTCAACTCTATGGACAAGACACAAAGTGGCCTTCTTTTTGCTTTCTCCTTCACAAAGCTTATGGTATCAGATACTATGGCTTTTGTTTTCCTCTGCCTTCCCATCTTCCATATCATATTCGTTTACGCTTATTCCGCGAGATGGTCCCTCGACTCTGTTTCAGCCCTCTCTCTCTCTCTCTCCACTTATAGCTAATAAGTAATAACCTGAGATGTCAAGTATAAGCTCGATCGGATTAAGTATCTAAAATTCTACTTGTAACAATTCTTGAACCTGTAACCTAAAATTGAACCTGAGATATCATGTTCACAATCTTGGCCATTTACAACAATTCTTCATTCTAAGAGATCAAAGTTGAAACGCGAGAAGTCATCTTTTAGCAATGACTAAAAGGAATAAAATGTTCAAATTGTGCATAACAACGGAAACATCTGTCACATCTGTGCGTGAATTTATTGGAAATAGTCCCTCTATTATATAGGGATAAGACTGTGTACTGTCAGACATTTTTAGACTTTATCTTATTGCAAAACTTCGGAATAAATATGACGAAGATAAAAGCTAAAAACCCAAACGGTCTAGGCTTTTATTGCATAAAGCTAACCAACCCCAGTTCAGAATTTGGCCACTTCGTTCGTTCATTTGTGGTCCAAATGTTAGGTGAGTTAATGAGAATGCACGATTCTGTTAGACCTTTAAATGGGCAGTACGAGTTTATGAATTCGATTTACAAAGTTAAATTAAAATGACGTTGCTTTAAAGAGGAGGTTTGATTTAGTTTTCAAAATTAAATTGGCAAAATAAAAACATTTTAAACCTCAACGTTTATACAAGAATAAAACTTTGAACTTTAAAATTTTAAAGCGTTCAAATTGAACTATAATATTTTCAAAACGTTTAAAATATAGTTTAAATGGATGAAAAATTTGACGAAATTAACTCTCATTCAGATAAATGTCATATTAATGCTTACATAATATTAGTTTAATATTTTAAAATAAAAATAGGCCCTATAGTCACGTGATGGCAAGGATCACTATTTGTACATTTCAGACAATAAATCTCAATTGCCACGTCATACGACAAGTAATATCTACTATTTGAAATATAAAAATATGTGTTTCATTGCTACGTGACAAATGTCTAAAATGTGTAAACAGTGGTAGCCATGCGATTAGAAGACCCATATGACATTGAGACCTATTTTTATTTAAAATAAAAAATAAATTCACGTCAACATTGATAGAGAATTAACTCGGTTAAATTTTTCATCCATTTAAGGTCTATTTTTAGTATTTTAAAATTGTTAAAATTTAATTTAAACGCTTCGAAACGTTAGGTTTTGTCTTATATTCTCTTGAAAACGTTGAGATTTAAATTATACTTTTAGCCGATTTAAATTTAATTTGAAGTTAAAATTAAAATTAAAATTAAATTGTTAATTTCTGACTAAATTAAATTAGATCAAACTAAATTAGTATTGCCAGACTTAGTGCAAAGTACTAAAAAAGAGAGAGGAATTAATGTGGGGTTGGTGTAGAAGAAATTTATGTGCTTTTCATTTGGCAAAATGGTGACCTTCTTATGGATTTAGATAGTAACGGATGCAATTGTCAGGAAAGATAAAGTTATTTATTTTATTCTCGTTAAATTTACAAATGTTATCATTTAAATATACTTCAAAGAAATTTATAGATATATAAAAATTACAAATTGATTATTTTAGACAAGTTATTTAATAAATTAACAATTAAAAATTAAATTCTGAATTGAACTTAAGTGATTGTGGGCTGAATTAGGAAATAATAAACATTATTAATTTTTTAATTCAGTACCTCAAATGTGAGATAAATATGTATGGAGTTAAAAGTAAGAAAAGGCTTGTTTCAATCCATAAAAAGATTTTCTCAAATTATAAATCGTACGGTTTGTATCATCTTCTTAAGACCCTTCAGGTTGTATCATAAAGAACTTCTCGTACAGGTTTCTATTTTAAAAGAAAGTTTTAACATTTACATGATAAATCCTAATATTATAATAAGTTATTATTGACGTAATCACTCTAAACATAAATTTGAAAGATTCAAGAGAGAAAATGACATTACAATTTATCTCTTCTCTCACATTGAATCCTTTGATAACTAACCAAATTTTAAATTGCCCAACCTTACTTTAGGAGTCCTTTTTGGTCTTATAAACACATTTATATTCACTAATTTTATGGTAAATCAACAAATTTGCAAACTTGATTATGTTTTATGGATTGCATCTAATCTCTTATTAAATTCCACTGTAAATCAACGTGAAGACCAAAAACATTATCTAAAATAGTGTAAATTGAAAGAAAAGGTGGATAAATGATTGAATGCTTAAAAATCATTTTATTATGCATATACATGTATATATACAAGTTTGACCTTCTATCTTGACCATTGATTAAATATTGTTTTGATCTAATGGTCAGCAACTATAACTAATTTTACCAACTTGTACAACAGGTATATTACAGCTATGAGACAGTTATGACAGAGATGTTTGTCTGTTTTGCAGGTGTATAGAATTCCTTCTAGAATTTTGTAGTGAGCTGGGCTTGTGAACAAGCTTTTGTTATGTGGGTTTCAATTACTTGAGTGGGCTTCCCATGATTCAGAGGCCCAGAGGTTTCAACAGACTTGTTAGCTTCAACATTCCCTGTCAAGCGATGACGGGGATGATTAGAGATGTTGAGCTTGGAGAGGAGTACTGATGATCGAATCGTCGTGAGCAGCCTAGTGAGTAAGTATGCTAACTAGTCTTCTGTGTTTATGTATCGAACATTTAATTGCCCAGTTGATATTTTGTCTCGTATGAAATGTACATCGATTTCGATGTGTTTCGTGCGAGCATGAAATACGAGATTCTGGGTAAGAGATAGAGCCCCACTATTATCACATCGAAGAATATGAGTATAAGGTAGTGAGAAACCCAATTCTTTGAGTAGTGAATGTAGCCATAGCACTTCTGATGACATATGAGCAAGTGCTTTATATTCTGCTTCGGTGCTTGATCAAGCAACCGTGGTTTGCTTTTTCGAACTCCAAAAGATTAGGTTACCCCTAGGAGGGCACACCTCTGGTTGTGGACTTCCTATCGTTGGGAGAGCCGGCCCAATCTGAGTCACTATATACATGTAGTGACAATGGTTGCGGTGATGGTCAAAAATGCAAAGCCAGTGTAGTGGTGCCTTTTAGGTATTGTAGAATGCACTTGCAGGCTTGTCAGTGATGTTCGAGCGGGTTCGCAAGAAATTGACTTAGACGATTAATTGTAAAGCTAATGTCTGGTCTTGTGTTACATAGGTACTAGAGTGCACCGATAATGCTACAATACAGTGTTGGGTTTTCAAATGGAGCACCTTTATGAGCTGTTAACTTGGTGCCAAGGGTAAGTGGAGTAGGACAAGAGTTGCAATTGATCATGTTGGCACGCTCAAGAAGATCAAGCGTATATTGACGCTGAGAGAGATACAAACCAGTATGATCACGGTAGGCTTTAAATCCCAAGAAATGATTAATGCTACCAAGTGTCTTTAATGCAAACTGAGATTTGAGCTGCTCAATGATAGAATTGATAGCTGTAGATGAGTTCCCTGTGATTAAAATATCATCAACGTAGATAAGCAGTAATAATAGAGAACCTTTATGATGTTTGTAGAACAATGAAGTGTCAGACTTTGAATTTAGGAAACCCCAGTTGAGTAGAGTAGCCTTTATTGTGTTATACTAGGCGTGGGGGGCCTGTTTCAAGCCATACAAGGCTTTAACCAATTTACACACATGGGTGGGGTGTGTAGAGTCTTCAAAACCAATAGGTTGGCTGATGTAGATAGTTTCATGTAGAATCTCATTCAAAAATGCATTGTTTACATCTACTTGCTATATGTCCCAGCCATGTGAAACCGCAATTGAAAGTACAACTTTGATGGTGGAAGACTTGATTACAGGGCTAAAGGTTTCTATAAATTCAAGCCCTGGTGTCTAGTTGAATCCTTTTGCAACAAATATGGTTTGTGCTTTGCAAGAGTACCATCGGAGTTGTACTTGATGCAAAATACCCATTTAGTTCCCACTAAATTCATAGATGTGTTGTAGGGAGCCAAATGCTAGGTATTGTTACGTTGAAGAGCCTGGAACTCTTCATTCATGGCATTCCTCCATATAGGATCCTTTAGAGCTGCAGAAACACTCTTAGGTTCTGTGTTAGGGATTAGGGAAAGAGAAGAGGTGAATATTTTTTGCTTAAAAATTCCACTATTAGAACGAGTTTTCATGTGATGGTGAGTTGAAATAATAGGAGAAGAAATATGGGGATGAGATGAAGGTTGTGTAGGGGAATTAGATAATGGAAAATTAGAAGATATTACCTGATCTGTTGTGGATAAAGGATGCTATTGCAGAGAGGATGCCATCTGTGGAGTCTGAGAAGGAATGATCTGTAGAGTATTAGTGAGTGTAGAAATAGATAAACTGCCAGATGTAATAGAGTGAGATGTAGAGGATGGAAACATATATGGATATGGGAATTCTGTTTCATTGAAGGTAACATGGCGAGAAATGTATATAGTCCCTTTTGGATGAAGGTAACGATAGCCTTTGTGAAGAGGGCTATATCCAAGAAAGACACATTTGGTTGTGTGAAAATCGAATTTATGGTTGTTGTAGTAACGTAAATAAGGAAAACATGCACAACCGAATATCTTGAGATGATCATATTTAGGTGTTTTGCCATATAAAAGCTGAAAGGGAGAGGTTTTGTAGAGGTTAGAGGCAGGTAAATTGTTGATTAAGTATGTGGCTATTTGAAATACTTCAAGCCAGTAGGATAGACATAAATGGGCATGAGATAGAAGTGTGAGTCCTGTTTCAGTAACATGACAGTGTTTCCTTTCGGAAACTTCGTTTTGTTGATATGTATAAGGACAACTGAAGTGCGGTCAGATACCATGTTTGGCAAGAAATGGTAATAGGGCAATATATTCACCCCCCATGTCACTGTGTAAGGCTTTAATTCTGTGATTGAATTGTGGCTCAACAAATGTTTTAAATTTTACAAATACTCCCAGTGTTTCTCATTTGAATTTTAGAGGGTATAACCAAGTAAATCTAGAGAAACCATCAACAAAAATAATGTAATAGCGATGCCCCTCTGTTGAAGGAAATGGACTAGGTCCCCAGATATCACTGTAAATAATCTCAAGTGGTTTACTAGCTGATATATGATGTGTAGTGAAAGATAACTTATGATGTTTACCCAATTTACATAAATCACAGAATGTTAGTGTATGAGGTTTGAAAACATAGTTCATTTAATTCATAATTTGCTTAAGTGTAAGAGCATTAGGGTGCCCAAGTCGAGCATGCCAAACATTTGCATTTTGTTCAGAAATAAAAGCTGCACAATGAGATGATGAATTAGGGGAGTGTGATTGATGACTGAGAGATGAATGTGTTGAATGAAAAGGCTTAGTGGTCGGTTTGGTAGAGACATTAAGGTTGTGCAGACCATCCCTGAGTAGCCCCCTGAGAAGGATTCGCCCTGTAATTTTGTCCTTAAAAACACAACAAGAATCAATAAACTCAACAATAATGCCATTATCTTTTGTTATTTGAGAAATGCTAAGTAGATTTTTGGTGATTTTGAGGACATGTAAAATATTGTTGAGTGTGAGAAAGTGTTTAAAGTCTGAAGATATAGAGGAGGAACCCATATGAGAGACAGAAAGTTGATTACCATTACCAACAATGAGAGTATCCTTGCCAATTGTATTCATTATTGATGGTGAGATTAGAGAGATCTACTGTTGGATCCCGTTTCCAGAACCCAACCTTCTTGCGAAAACACAAAACTTGAGCGTGGCGATTACCTCGAGAGGTTCTTTCATTGAACCCCTAATAGACATGAACAATTCATATTCATTACTAAATATTTTTCTTTTTCTTCAAATTATCCCAAAAATTTGCTCCATGGCGTGCCCATACTAACCAGTCACTATGTCTGAACTTAATTCTCCTGTTTGCGAACAAAATTTTAAAGCCTTCAATCGGAA
>JAOQMQ010000005.1:33110240-33125559 GCA_027563845.1 Erythroxylum subrotundum | reverse complement strand
CTTAATCATTTGATAATCTTTTACATGTAGGGCATTATGTATAAAATCCTTTATATATAAATCCTTTTAATTATCAAGTGGAATTTTTTTTAGAATTTTAAAGAAAACCTAGTGATCTCCAAACAAACTTGGGGAACAATTGAAATGACTTCAAATCAATGTTGAAACAATTGAAATGACTTCAAACACTTGGTATGCATTAACCGATTCATCCATAATTCAAGATAAATTCCCAATCTTTTTTCATTATTCTCCAACAAATACATAGCCCATCATTAACAATCGGTAATTAACAACCAAAACCATAAACAAACTCCATATTAACGAAAAAATTCAACCACAGACCTCTCATCACATGGAGAAAAGGAGAGGACGGAGAAGAGGACAATACCTTGAGTTTAGACCGCCGGAGAAGACGACGCCGAAGACGCACGAACTCCATGGCGACAACACAGCTCCAGACGATGGCGATGGAAGCAGACGGAGGCGGCAGATGGAGGAGGAAGACGAAGCAACAGGCAGGGGGTCCAGGGGGGAGGGGGGAGGGCTTTGGGCTTGGTTTAAAACATTAACCAAAATGACATCGTTTTGGTTAAGTTATAAACGTTAAACCTTCAATAGGAAAACGACGTCGTTTTGGTTATGTTTTAAACGTTTAAACCTTCACTAGAAAACGGCGTAGTTTGGTTAAATCCCAAACGACGTCGTTTTGTTCATGAAGCGAAGAGTTCTTAAGTTTACCAAAACAACATCGTTTGGGTATTAACCAAACAACGTCGTTTTATTGGTAAAGGTTTAAACGTTTTAAGTTCACCAGAAGGATGTCGTTTGGGTAGTTATTGGTAAAGGTTTAAACATTTTAAGTTCAGCAAAACAACGTTGTTTGGGTAAAACCAAAAAACGTCATTTTCTTAAAGTTCAAAGCTGATGACTGACAACGACTTTTACCGATGGAATTACTGACGATAATATCTATCGGTAAACAATTTCTTCCAAATTTAGCGACGAAAATTTATACCACCGCTAAAGTAATATTTCCAAACGACATTACCGATGTATATACTATTTCTGTCGGTAATTGCCTACGGTTTCTTTACCGTCAGTAAATTTCCGTCGCTAATTTGTTATTTTCTTGTAGTGGGTTGTCATGCCTGTGACATTCTTTCTTTTTTCAAAAGACCTCTACCACTATTAAAAGAATAAATGTCATGCCTGTGACACTCTTTCTTCTTTTAAAAGACCTCCACCACTATTAAAAGAATAAAGGGCGACAATCGTCAACCAAACAAAATTTTATCAGGTGATCACCAAAAACAATCCTATAAAGGAGCTTTTAAGAATTAGCTGGTTGGGTTGAATAAAACAACCCACCAGTTGATAACCAAATAAAATAATTAGTTGTTTGACTATTTCAAACAACTAATACCCTCTAAAACGCCAAAATATGGCTAAAATGCTATATACCAAACGAGGCCTATTTTTTCACAAATTCAAAGAGATTATTACCTTATTAAATTTCAGGGTATCACTGATGGGAAGCTTATTTCAATTCAATTATAAATTTTCTCCATCTACAAACCAAATGACTCTTATTATCTTTATAAAACCTTTAAGTTGTACCACATAGACCTTCTCATAATGGTCTCCCTTAGGAAAGGTGATTTTAATATCTATCTTATTTAACTCCATATCATAATGAGCTGTTATTGTCATAATCGCTCCAAATATATCCTTGTAAGTTACATTAGAAAAAGTGGCACTAAAGTTTATCCTTTCTCTCTAAGTGAAACCTTTAGCAACCAACTTGATTGTAAATCGTTGAATCCTATCTTGTAAGCCTGTTTTAGTTTAATAAACCCATTTACAACCAATATGTTTACATTTTGAAGGTAAATTTATAAATTTTCTTACATGATTATGCTTAATAGATTGTATCTTATCTCTCTTTGCATCCCACCATAAATCTTTACGAGGAATATAAATAATAATTGAAAAAGTGGCTAAATCAACATGTCCAATGTTATAGTCATTCTCAAGCATGCCTTCTCCCCCTAGTAGATCTCCTTAATTAAACCTAGTCAACATTATCCTATGCTAAAGGAACCTCATTTATATCTCTCTAAGTTCTTAGCTTTTGTACCAACGAGAGATTATGTAATAGTTGGTTTCAAAAACTACCGAGGGTTAGAGTGTTAGAATACTGAATCACTTGAGTTACATCATTATAGAATTAATTTGGTGCATTTAGGAGATAATTTTATGAATTCATTCACATGCATAATATTAACATACATATATGAATTATGATTTAGAAAAAAAATTGCAAAGATTTTATGTGCACTCAATTGACATGTTCCAGGGTATGAAAGTTTCAAAATGATTGTGACCTGATTGTGCATTTCTAATGTCTTGTATTTTGGTTTATTAATAAAAAAAATTGATGGATTACAATCAGGAATTTGGAGTTTATTTATCACAATTGGAAGATTGATGGATTAATATGTACGTGTAGCCTAGGAAAAATTTCAAGTAGCAAGACAAGTTGACATGTGAAAATTTAGGATGACAAGCTTATAAAATGAGTGACAAATGACTTGGAGAATTAAGTGACAAATGGCTTAGGAATTAAGTAACATTTGGTAGCCAAAAAGGAGGATATGTATCTTGCTTAATTACATGACAAGTGTCCTTTAAGAAAGAACACCCATCTTACACCATATGACTTAAAACATTGCATAGTCATCTTCTTTGCTATTTCTGTTGTATACTCTCTCCTTCTCCTCCGTCTCATTGTTGAAACCCACCCATACCCCACATCTTTGAGTTTCTTCCTTAGTTCTATACATCACCACCCAAAACCTATGCAAAATCCTTCATAAAGATAACTATAGAGGCAGAACATTGTAACATATACTTCTGTTTTTTTTTTTTTCTGGACATGGCTAAACCATCATACTCCCTCAATGTTCTTGAAATGTTCTTGCATGTGAGGCTAAGCAAGCTTGACATTTAAGGTGGCATTTAAGCTAATCAAGTAAGTGAATTGCCGACCTATTGTGGTATATGTTAGCATAATTTTTATTATGGCTAATTAGGGATGGATTGAATGTGGTGTTAGTGTTGAAGATGTACTGGAAAATAAAGAATGAATGGGTACTTTTCTGTTTTGTTTTTGCATATACAAAAACAGTAGTTTATGGGCTATTGTATGGATGATTTAAGTTGGGATTTAAAGTATAATTGATGAGGAATTCATGCTAAAATAGGTGTTATTAAGGTGTTTTCGAATCTGAAAAATTAGAGCTATAGGTGTGTTTGTAAAAAGTGTCTGTTAATGACATAAGTTAGCAGAATTTTTGTAAGCCTTAGTGTAACCAATATGGAAGTTAAATTAGCCTGAAATGAAGTAACCTTAAAGGACATGCAATCTGGAAAATTTTAGATGTTAGTGATGTCTCTAAGCTTGTAAAATTCATGAAGTATTGAAGGTAGTAAAGTTACACACATTAGTGATGTTGATGACAAATTCTAGAATTTTAATTTCAGCCTTGTGTACATGTCGAACTAGCTGAGAAAAATCACTCTAAATTGGTATATTTGGACTTGATTAAGGCTAAGAATGAGCCTAGATTGTTGCTTGACTAATTGGTTAAGAGCTTGATAAGTTTATGTAGTTAATTGACGTCATAACCTAAAGAATGGATTGTTTTGATATGGTTGTGTTCCAAGCTTAAAATTATGATTTGTTAAAGGAATAAATGAGTTCTTTTAATGTAAACATGATCTTAAGGACATGAGTAATGTGTATAAGATATGGATAAATGAGTATTGAAGAACATGAGATAATTATGAATGAGAACTGGGTAAATGAATGAATATAAACATTGCTGGAAAAAGTTTGGTGAATGTATAAATCTAGCTTGCTGAAATTTCAGATTTAAAGTAACAATTATGTGTGTGTGTTATAGGAGGCTTTTCGATTATAAAAAAGTACACAGATAAGTGTAATGTATGGTTGATGAATTTGGAGTAAATCAAGCTTATTTAGATGTATAAACTTGATTGTAAAATGGTAGTATACAAGCTATAATGTTTGAATGGTCTTAGGGTGTATAAGCACAAATTGAATAGTCAAGATCTATGCATAAGAATACATATCCGAAAAGTCAATTGAGCATGCATTGAAACATGACACATGTACGTGTGCATGATTGTATATTTATATGATTAAACAACTTGGTGAATTGTGAACTATGTGTGTATGTATTGCATTACAACAAACAAGCAAGGTGATCGTCAACATCCGGACATTACTGGAACATCAAGGCAATAACATTTCTGGAGTGGCTGTGAGTCAACTTAGATGTGTAAACTCACTTATATGTGCTTCTGTGTAAATTGTATGTTTAATATGAAATGCATGTACGATTGATTGATAAATGCCGGACTTAGGTCCGAGGACTTAGTTATATGGCATGAGCATATCAAAATGAAATGTAATGAAAACATAGCATATGAAATGATGCATCTCATCATATTGAAATGCATGATCAGATAAAGGAGCTGTGACCAGAGTGACCGATGTGTAGAAAAGAGCTTTGAGCTCAGAATTATGAAAAAGAGCCTCAAGCTCCAATAGTATAGACTTGGTATCCACAATGGGTATGGGCCAGCCACGAACTTGGTACCCACAATGGGTACAGGATAGGAAATTGTGTTGATATGCAATTGGTCACAACAAAGCAAAATGAAAATGAAAACACATAAGCATTTACATATGCATCCATACATGCATCATATGATTGAATTGAAATGATTTATTGAATTGCTTTGAAATAGTGAAATACAACTGAAGCCAATGGAGAATGTGATGTGATATGCAATACTAGTTTACGTGATGTACTTATTGAAGTGTGATAAATTATGATACAACTTGCCTTTGTGATTTGACTGTGTGAGTGCATCGATGATGGTTCACTCACTGAGTTCGCAAACTCATCAAAATTGTATCATTGTTTTGCAAGTTCAGGGGAGATCTAGCTACTAAGCGATCTAGTAAAAGTTTAATACTTACATTTTGGGGACGGAAATAGCTCAAAGGTCTGATCAACTGAATCGAGTTAGAGTCTTTTTCATTAGCATCCCATATCATGTTACACATTTTTGTACTAAGATTAAACTCTTAACTGTTGTGTAATATATATGTGGATTCTAAATTATAACGATATATGTAACTTTATATGTTTGTGAAAGAAATGGGAAGAAATGAATGTTTTGAATGCTTATGATATGTTTGACTATTCGGATTGAGTGAATTTGATTGTCCTAATGTATCATTTCCGTAGAGTATGTCATCAAATATCCTCTAGTATGTTGGGCTTATGCTCTATGAGGATGGTATGTTACAGATTAGGTTCAAATACTCACTAAACCTAATGGCTAAAAGATATAAAACCAAAGTATTATGTACCTTGTTACCCTGTGAAGTTTTAGAATAACCTACATCATAATAAAAAGCTTTATTGTCTATGACTCTAAAATTCGATATCCTCTATTTTTTTTAGTTGAGCATATAAGCTTTAAAGTGGTTTGGATAACCTACAAAATAATAAAGAGTAAAATGAGATTATAATTTATTTTTATAAAAATTATATAGAAATACCTCGACAGGATAATCCCATTCTAAAAAATGAGTGAGATTGGGTCTTCAGCCTTTTGACAACTCAAAAGATATTTTAAGAACTAGTTTGCTTGAGACTTTGTTTAGAATGGATGAAGAAGACTTAATAGCCTCACCTTAACAGTACTATGGAAGTTTAGTCCTGTTCTACATGCTCCTCATCATATTTTTCAAGGTATAATTATGCTTTTCAACCACACTATTATATTATGTATTATTTACTACAGTAAAGTGAGTTACTATTTCATAAGATTATAAGCATTTCATGAATAGAACTTGTTCTTGTCTACCGTAATACCCGTCTCTGCGATTAAATTGTAGATATAATCTTTTCTATAATTTAAATTGACTAATTTTTGGGATGATACTATTTTTGTGTATTTGAAAAATGTTTTAGACTGAATTCTTGAAGTAGTAGGTGGTTGACAAGGTAATCCTTATTTTGCTTTCTATGTTATATGTTGAATAAGATGTTGAATGTTCAATTAAGCTCATTCACTTCTAAACAAATTTCTAAAACTTTTGATCGATATGTACAAAAGCTATTAAAAGCAACATAAGATCTTTTTACATATTTTTAACGTACAAAACTTTTAATGGATAAGAGAATTTAGATATCTACCAAAACTTATTCACATAATTGTAATGAAGATAACATTTATTTATAATAAATTTTTTAAAATTTTCCTTTACATGTTTATTAAAAACATGACCCCCATTAATAATTTGGGTTTTCTACTATTTAAATTTGAAGTACATACAATTGTTGCTAATAATTTAAAGCCAAAACTAGCTTTTATTGATTGCTAAATAAAATTATTAATAATTAGCATTAAATGAAGTTGTTTCCTCTCAACACAATCTCGTTTAATAACTAAGATAAAAGTTTATTATACAATATCTTCCCTTTATACTAAATTAAAAAAGGTTGGAAAAATAAATACATCATGTTAATAAACATAAAAAGAGAAAATCATTTAATTAATTGACATAACATTTATTAGTTATTTGATAAGGCGAACCTTCGAACTGCCGGTAAGATTACCCTTTTATAATTACGAGTTGGACCATGTTCACTATTGATGATTTTGATAGATAACTAATAGAAGTTGAAAATTTTGTATTTTAAATTTAACTTACAAAGACTTTATGACTATCATAAAAGTATACAGCTTAATTAATTATACATGATAAGGATCAAAAGTCAAATGGTCAAAATGAGGAAGACGCTAAATGTAATTCTTTGTTAATTAATCATGATTTTGTCATAATTTACTGTTTATATGTAATTAAAGTTTGCTGGTACTAGACATTATTAGAGGGTTGGGGTTAGGTCCACCTAAGTTTAACTTCAATTCAAAATTATAAGTTAAATTAGGTTTAAAGAACTTAGATCAAAGTTTGATCAGATTCGAAATAAGTTCGATTAGATATATATTTTTATTTTAAAAATAAAATTAATATTAATTTTGAAAATTTTAAATTTTAAATCAGGTCAACTCAAATAATCCAATCTCGAATTCAATCCAAGGTTTGATTTTTTTAATAAATTTAAATTCAGCCTAAAATTCAATTAATTCCGAATCAAATTCGTTAACTTTAAGTCACATGGGAACAAATGGCACAAACCTTACCAACCAAACGCACGATGGGCTTAGTCCAAAACTTCAGTATCTACCCCATGAGCTGAGACGATGGAGAAAGCGATGGTTGCGTTGACTTGTCAAGCAAAGCCTCCGTAAACGTGTCGAGCACACAGACACTGACCAAGGTATACATCTTATTGCCGCTCACTACTCTACTCACCCCCAAAATTCAACTTCAAACCCATTTGAGTTTTATTGATTAAGTGCGTTGTCACGTGAGTTACGTAGCAATCATCTGGAAATAATTTTCTGTTAATTACCGTGATTTAAGCCTTTTAATTTTTTTTTTAGTATTACTCTGTCATATTTTGTTCATTTAAATTTTAATTATTTATTTATACGGTACTTTATACTTACATAAATAAATACGAAACTTACATAAATAAATAGTTAAAATTTAATAAATAAAATAGAACAAAATAATATTAGACAAAAATTCTAGCGTTAACTTCGTGAGTTAACGCGGTGATTCCTGCTTTAAAGATTCGTTTGCTTTGTCCCTGTCCTGATGCCGCAACACGCTAATGTGAAACGAACATGTACACTATAATTCAGCAGGTTGTGTTTGTCCTTACACGTGTCTTTTTTATATACCAAATGCTAACCATAGGACCATGCTTGCAACTTGCAACTTGCATGCCAAAAAATGCCAAAAATGCAAGGAATGACTCTTTATCATATTTTAATAAAATAATCAATTCTAATTTCCTAGGTGTAAAGTGAGATGTGCGCAATACATTATTGTACGTATTCTAAGATAAAACTAATTATTGATAATGATTCCTAATCAATAATTTTATTAAAATATTAATATCTGTATATTAAAATTAATTAATTTCTAATAAAATTAATTATAAATAATCACCAATAATTAATTACATACGATTATATAGTCTAAGTCATTAGGAGAAAAGATTGGTCAATTTAAATTTTTGAAACGCAGTATTTGAGAATTGTCACCCAAAATGAGAAGAGGAGTTTGTGTCTTAGTTAGCATATCTAAAGTCTAAACTACAACCAATCTTTGATTATTATTGCTGAAAATAGGTCTATATATCTAATATGTAGGCTAAAAATTTATGATGCAACTTTCTTATTACAGGTCCAAGGTTATGATTAGTAGGGTGGTTAATAATAAGATGAAATTAAATTTAATATTATTTCATCGTTTAGGAAGATGATTTATAATGGAATGTAATGAAATAAGATGGAAGAGGAGAGTTTTACATTACGTCTTAAACGGTAAAAATAAGTTATCTCCGATTTAAAAGGTTTATAATAAAATGTAAAATAATAAATATGTATTACTTAATATACTCTCAATATTTTTTATAATACCAATTATACCCTTAATTTTGATAACAAGCGGCGTGACAATATATCTCCTTATTCTATCAATAATAGAATAGTCATTTATTATTATTATTATACATACGTTATATTACATTGCATTCGTCTTCTAAACAATATTTTACTATATGACATTATAAGTTTTTTCATCCTTTCTAAATAATAATATTCTAATATTACATATATTTATATTATATTTCAATATAAATTATTATATTATATTATATATTCTGTTAAAAATTTTAAGTTACAAAGATTACAGTAAAAGAGTCATTTTCGATTCACCTAATTTTAATAATGTCACTTTTATTAGGTTTATGGTACTCTGACCACCGGTTGGTGACGATATGATCTTTCTTTCTTCCTTTATTATTTACTGTCAAACCTCGTAATCATTGCAACATTTAATAACTACTTTTGAGTTTAAAACTGTAGAAAAATACGACTTTTTTAAAGATAAGATTGGAAAAGAGTATATTTAAGCAGTACTATGATGAGGTTGTGGTTGAGAGTGGCTCCACACGTCTTCAAATTTACGAGTCGACCATTGTGATTGGTGGAAACCTACGTGGATTACATCACATGCCACCCTCATTCCTGACGAAATAAAATTTAAGTTTCTAGAAATGAAAAATATCATAGCCACCGTACGATTCTTGTGTTATTATCATTGTTCTTCTTGAAAGACTTGATTTTGATGAGGTTTATCTTTGTGTTCTGGAGCACAAAAGTCAGAGAGAGAGCTTTCTGTTTTTCAAAGGCCATGTAAGTGTGTGAAAAGATTTCAGATTTCAAGTGCTGCACTTGTGTGAATCAAGTTTTGGGTTTCTAGCTTCATCAAGAGAGTCGATCAAATTCCAGAGTTCTTGTCCTTATACTCTTACTTTCTCATTCCAAGTTATTGTTCAACACTGTTAGCTACTGAGGACAGTATTATTATATAATTTGCTGAACATTTCAACACCCTGATGAGCTTTTTCAGTAATCACCAACTTTGATCCCCACGTGCACAGTTTATCTAAATCCTCCAAAGTCCAAATCATCGTATCCCCGCTTGATTTTCTCGATATAAATGATTTTTGATCTTTCTCCACCGTAAAAATCTTCCGGGAAGTTGAAAGGATTAGCAGGGGTTTTGCTGTTGTTGTTGTTGTCGTCGATAAGCTGACATTCAATGGAAGATCCAGAGGGCCAACGGGTTTTTCGGCAGAAGAAGATGGCGAAGCAGATGACCGGGAGACGTGACGACAGTGCGTTTCATGCGGCGGCTAGAGCGGGGGATTTGGAGGTGGTTGTGGAAATGATAGCTGAGAGTACAGAAACGGAGCTGAAGCATCTTCTGGCCAAACAAAACCAGTCAGGAGAGACAGCGTTGTATGTGGCTACAGAGCGTGGTCATATCGATTTGGTTAAGGAGATGATCAAGTACTACGATAGCACAACGGCCGGCCTGAAAGCCAGAAATGGGTATGACCCGTTTCACCTTGCTGCAAAACAAGGTGAATTAGGTAAGAGTCTTAAAAAATTTCGAACCGTTCTTGCTCCAAGTTCTTTAGTTCCTTATTTCATAAAATTTACATGTATTCTGATCTATGGTTTCTGTTAATCTGATGCAGAGATTTTGAAGGTTCTCATGGAGGCTAATCCTGAGCTTTCGATGACTTATGATTCAACGAATTCCACTGCTTTGCACTCCGCCGCGTCTCAGGGGCATGTTGAGGTGGTAACTTTCCTTTTGGAGAGAGTTGGTTGCCTTGCAATGATTCCAAAAAGCAATGGCAAAACTGCCTTGCACTCAGCCGCCAGGAATGGTCATTTGGAAATCTTGAAGGGTCTTTTGAGCAAACAATCTTCGCTCGCCACAAGGATTGATAAGAAAGGCCAGACAGCTCTTCATATGGCAGTCAAAGGACAGAATGTTGAGCTCGTCCAAGAGCTGATAATGTCTGATTCTGCTCTCATAAACATCCTTGACAACAAAGGGAACACTGCTTTGCATATTGCAAGCCGGAAAGGCAGATCTGAGGTATTTTTCTTTCTTATTCTCAAGTTTTAGGTCCCAGTAATCATATGATTGTGTATCTCTACAGAAGCCTTTTGTTGTTCTGCAATATTAGCCATGGAATGATGATGGGTTTCTGTCAGTAGTTTAGTAGTATTTAGGACCGTGGAGATCAGAACCTCTTAAATGCTTCTATAATGAGCCCTTATTTAGGATCTTAAACCATTGTTTGATTTGAAACTATCATCTTAATCTGTACAATCCTCTTACTCAAATGGAATTTCTGAACTTTTAACGATTGTTCCATGCTTGCAGATCGTTAAGAAGCTGCTTTTCCACAAAGGACTAAACAAACTAGCAATCAACAGAGCTGGAGAAACTGCCCTTGACACTGCTCAGAAAATTGGGCAGACTGAAATTGTAAACATCTTAGAAGAGAATAACGTTCAGTCAGCTAGATCAATGAAGCCAAGTACAGCAAATCCTGCCCGAGAGCTGAAGCAAACTGTGAGTGATATTAAGCACGAGGTCCATAACCAGCTAGAGACGACACGATTAACCCGAAAGCGTGTTCACGGTATAGCCAAGCGTCTCAACAAAATGCACACTGAAGGTCTCAACAATGCAATCAACTCCACCACAGTCGTAGCCGTGCTCATTGCGACGGTCGCATTCGCGGCAATCTTCCAAGTTCCAGGCCAGTTTGCTGATAATCCGGAAAAGCTTGCTCCAGGACAATCTGCTGGACAAGCAAACATTGCTCCTAAACCAGAGTTTCTGATCTTTGTTATATTCGACTCCATCGCTCTCTTCATATCCCTGGCTGTGGTGGTTGTTCAAACTTCTATTGTAGTCGTAGAGAGAAACGCTAAGAAGCAACTAATGTCAGTGATCAACAAGCTACTGTGGTTGGCCTGTGTGTTGATTTCAGTTGCATTTCTTGCACTGTCATATGATGTTGTGGGAACAAAGGCAAGGTGGTTGGCCCATTGGGTAACAGTACTAGGAACGGTGATCATGGTAGCAACAATAGGGACTATGTGTTATTGGGTAGTGATGCAGAGAATTGAATCCGCAAAATTGCGCAACATTCGAAGATCTTCCACGAGCAGGTCGCTTTCAGGGTCAATGTCAGTGATGGAAGAATCAGAGATTTTTGAGAATGAGTATAAACTGTATGCAATATAAGATCATCACATTTTTTAGGTTTCTAGGCAGGCATACAAATTTTTCCTCCCTGCTCTTGTATATATTCCTGAATTTAGTCATAACCCTTTAGGCTTCCGAGTTGAATATGTTGTAATTCAGACATCTGATCTGAACATCAACATAATATAAGATTTTCTCGAAATCTTACTACTGTTCTTACAGTTAAGAATATGGTCCATTTAATGTTTAACCCGTTAACTACGCAAATCTTAACGCCTATACTTCATCAATTTCATCTTCTGTGATGGGCAGAAGTGATGAAGCAATATATAAATATTTTAGGTCCCTATCCTCTTATACACGAAACAAATATTACATATCTTCACATCGTGGAAACAAGAGGCTAGAAGATTCAAAAATATCATAGACGTTGCTGGACATCATCGAAACAATGGCTAGAAGTATCTTTCCGTTATGCTTCCGTTGCTAAATATGGTGAATAACATACATGTATCTTGTTTACACGTAAATGAACTTGTTTTTTGAGATGCATGCTTGATTTTTATACATAATGTAGGACACCATCACTCATATGAGCTTTTAAGCTTCTGTAACATTTGAGGTTGCAAGAGATAAGCTTCTTATCTGCAAAATCTCATATATACTTGATAATAAGATCTTATACCGCACGCGGTCACCTACAAAGTCATGAATAATGATCATGTCCATCTTTTAAGTTTGAAAACTTAACAACGTGAAGATACACAGTCACAATGACTTACACGATTAGAGAATACGACTATATATACTTACACAGCTGTGTCTAATTTCACAGGAGTGTGTCTGTTTATCCTCAATCACCATCCATCTAACTTTCATATGATTGCAGAAATTTATACGGTTAATATGTACTGTGTCTTTCATGTACATAAGTGTGTGCCTCTCAAATTTAATAGTTTACGTTAAGCTAATATCTAAAAAAATAGAGCTGAACTCAGAGCACCTTCCTCGCATGTTATATGTTTGATTAAAAGTCTGGTCCAAAAAACCCAAGAGAGGTATACCCAAATGGAGCACACTTCTTCGGATTCTGTTGAAAACCTGTCTGAGGTTGAAAACAAGAGTTCAGATCTTTTGTCCAATATTACTCTGTCTTATTCTGTTTTATAGAATCTCAGCTATTTATTTTGCACGACCCACGTAGAATTCATGTGAGAATCATATAAATAAATGACTGAATTTATTGGACATAATAAAATAACATAATATTAGATAAAAGATCTGGACTTTAAAAACAAATCAACCCAAACATGAGTCACCAAAGCCCTAAGAGGTGGTATAAGTGAATCCAGGTCCTCTGTCCAATATTACTCTGTCTTATTCTGTCTCATGAAATCTTAGCCATTTATTGTGCGAGATCCACGCGAGATTTATGTGGAACCCACATAAATAAATAACTGAGATTTATTGGACGCAATAAGACACCGTAATATTAGACAAAAAATCTGAACTCGATACAAGTGATCGATAAAGCGGTAAAAAAACACGTTGCTTGCAAGTACCCGCACACGCTGACGAAAGCGGCTTCTGTCCTAACACGTGATTAATTTATCTGTTCCCAATTGGTTTCACGCGCGCCATTTTGTATATGCATCAGCTGGCTCTTTTCGTAGTTTGTTACGAGTTAGTTTACCAGCTCTACATCAGCGGCTTCTCTTGACATAACTCACTTGATCTACTTTCAAACCGAACCCAACAATGCCACGTGCTTTGCTTCAATCTTCTTCGGTATGCACAAGTAGCTCTCAGATATGCTGAAATGAGTAGTTAAACAGCTAGTAATTATTGGGATATTTTCTAAATTCATTGCTAAAAGGAGACGTCCTTATTTGCTTAGCCCTGGTTGTCTTAATCAATTCTGCACTGACCAGTTGCTTTTTAACTACGGATGCAGGCCAATTTTCTTTGCTGGTCATAGTCTGTAACATGTTCTGTCTACAACAGTGAACATATGTTTCTGAGATGTTGCTATCTTATATATATAATTGAATATGAAATTTGACATAGCTTCAAAGCAATTAATCAAAAGTTAGCTCAGCAGCTTTTCTGAGCAGATCGCCATTTAAAGCTCTGCTTGGTTACCGAGAAAAATATGTGAAAAAAAAAAACTTGAAATCTTAAAGAGTTGGATTGATGATGAGATATCCAAAATCTGATATCACTACAAGAAATTGTACGAAAAAACAAACTTTGCAGAACCGTTCTACGTAATCAATCAACCGTGGTGAGGATTCCGCGGCTCATCCACGACACGCTAGGATTTGGGAAGGGCATTTACGAGAGTGAGGTGAGTTTGAAGAGAGGGTGGATTTTGGTGATCCGATCAATTTCCTATCGGTTTAGGTAAATATCTAATGTGCTCACCCAACACATAAGTTCTTTTTGTAGGAAAAGCTAATTGCTTTTGGAATTTGCGCGCTCCTTGATTAAAACCTTTAAAGGATCTAAACAGTTTGATTTGAGTAGGTTGAAAAAAGATATATATAACTTTGACAAGAATGACGTTCTATAGAATATATAATTCATGTGCAATTTGTTAAATTCCGTAAGTGGCGTCTATTTGTTACAGGTTTTATGAGAGAACCAATCCCAAAAACTAGCTTAAAAGGTGGGAGAGCCCATAAGCCTATAAATCTCACTTCAATCTCTTTTATTACTAATGTAGGATAATTAAACCGTAACATTCGATCACGTTTCACAGCCCAGGCATCGGCGGGTTGGCTGTGTGCTAGACATTTTCTAACTCGGGGCGAACACTGCTATACCAGCGTTACTATCCACGTACCCACAGGCTGGCTATGCGTTAGACCTTTTCTAGCCTCGGATGAACACTGCAGTGCCGGCATCACCACCTGTGAGCGTGGCACGAGGATTTGAAGGAGTGGTGTTAGCTCTAATACTACTTGTTACAGATCTTATGGGAGAACTAACCCCAAAAGCTAGCTTGAAGTGTAGGAGAGCTTATAAGCATATAAATTCCACATCAATCTCTTTTATTACCGATACGAGACAATTAGACCGTAACACTATTGTATATAATTTTTCCCATGTTTTAAAATTTATAATCAAAAGTAAATATGTCGCTACAAATTTTTTAAATCAGTCTAATAAAACAATACCCTAAATTATAATACAATTTTTTTTTTAGTTTCCCACGGGGTATCTTAGGAGGGTCCCAATTATGGGAAAGCACATTTAAGTCATCCACATTCAGACTAATCTCCGCTCGAGCCGGGTAGGTTTCTCACGAGAGGTAAAGCTCTGACCTCAAGTTTTAAACGACTGCATATATGAGGGCAGTTTAAACCCGCGACCTCACTTAAATCAGGAGAGTTCTTTACCAACTCACCTGCTCCCCAGAGTTAATTGTAATACAAATTTAAAATTCTATAAAGAAGACGAGGGTCCAAAAACTTATCAGTTGAGTATACA
>JAOQMQ010000005.1:33093866-33106651 GCA_027563845.1 Erythroxylum subrotundum | reverse complement strand
AGAGGGCAGAGCATCATTTAAAGTGAAGATGGTTCCAAGGTAGAAAATTAAAAAAATTCAGATTTTCAACTTTTCTTTAACAAAAAAGCTTCCAGATGGTTCCAAACAACGATTCCAGATCTTCTGTCCAATATTACTCTGTCTTATTTTGTTTCATGAAATCTCAGCCATTTATTTTGCGGGACCCACGCGGAACTCATGCTGGACCCACATAAATAAATTGTTAAGATTTATTGGACACAATAAAACACCATAATATTGGACAGAGGATCTGGACTCCCAAACAACAGCATGCAGAAAGTTTTTTTTTTTTCTTGTAGAATTATTCCTTTTTATTACTTTCTATTTTGTCACATGAAAATGTATGTTTCATTTTTCATTTTAGTGACCACATGATGTTTGTATTGCTTGTTTTAATCAATTTAAAAGCCATCATCTGTATTTAGGCTATTGATATAGTATAGCATGACAACATCTAGATTCCCTTTAGCCTCAATCTACTACAACAATGGCAAAAATTGATTACCATATCGAGGTAAGTGACAAACACTTGACACTTAAAGGAAGTTATGTACTAAGTTTGAACAGTCTTATCAACATTTCAATAAGCATAACCGGTACTTCTAATTCAAACGATTGTTGGTTCGAGTCATAAGTCGCTATTCAATTCAATTTATCTCAAAAAGAATGACTAATTAAGAACCTTGAAACATTAAAATTTATAAATAATGCATTAAGCGATTTATTCTTCAAAAATTTATAAATATGTATTGTATTACATAATTTTATATGTTTAGTTATACGTTTTTATTGATATTTGTATCGCTATTAATTTGCACTTCAAGTGAAATCGTTAGAAACAACTTCTCTATTATGTAGGAGTAAGATTGCGTACTATTGGACCTTTTCAGTTCTCACATTTCAGTAGAACTTTCACCGTGTGATGTTGTTTATGCTCATACAGATCATATTAAAATAATAATAATAATGCATGGACAATATAGATGAATATTAAGACTTTTGCTGGAGCTAGAAGCCAGCTCATTCATGCCGTTTCACTCATTTATCCAGTGCTCTTATAGTTCCTTGAATGTAAAAGAGTGTTTGTGCAGAAAAGTGAGAAACCTTCCCCCAACATGAAGATGTTGATAGTGAAGTTTCTTTTTCTTGAGAGTTAGATTTTCATACCCAACACGTACAAATAGTTGTTATGAATATGATAGTAAGTATGCAATATAAATAGATCAAGACAAGCATGGGGCCTATTCCCATAGTGGGTTCATAATGTGCAAAAGATAGTGTATATCTACTTGGAAACTGGGAATCCTCAATAGATCCAGCTTTGCACTTGAGTATTATCATGTACTCGTACATGTTTCCAAGGGTTTGTGCATGTATGCTTCATTGCTAAGTATTTCACAGCATATTTTCAGAAGCAGAAGATTACAGATGGATGTTCCTGAAAGAAGGCATGTGTATAATATTCCAACAACTATAGTTAGTTTCACAACTTAATTGAGTACAGTATAGAACAGTTCCTCTGATAGTTTCAGTAACATCCACAAGCTTCTCTGCAACAAAAGTTCAAAAAATTTTGAAACAGCTAGCCCATATTTCAAAGCCTGTTCTTTTGCACTCAGAATTCAATAATGGACACATGCACAGAGACAGAGGCAGAGACAGATAGGCAAAAGGGAGAGATCCATACTGTTCAATAGTCATATATTTTATAACAAACTGTTGATGGAGTGTCACTTGTGGCTATGATGCCCATTTGACCTGGTCAACATTGTTCCTTTAGCTATTCCTGGGACTTCTAACATCATGTTGTTGACTTCATTAGGATCAAAGCAAAAAGTTCCAAAACATGATTAAACAAAGTACTTTTTATAAGATGATTAACCTAACCTGAATATTAGTGAAATTTGTAGTAACTACTTTTTAGCTGTGAATTCAATAAATTATTAGATGCACTCAATATTCAGCAAATCACTTGTTTTATTAAATTACTTAATTTACTGCTAAAAATAGATGAAACTATTTTATAATATTTAAAAAATTGGATCAAAAGTTAAATCAAATAAGAAATGTAAGATTTAAACAGTTCATCCTGTATTAGACTATCATAAAACTGATATAAAGTAAAAAGTGAACAAATTTAAAATAAAATTAAAAAAGAAACTATCCTTATTTGTCAAATAAGTAAAAAATTAATTTAAAAAATTGTCAATTAAAATTTTTTATCTTATTTTATAAAATTGATTAGTTTATAAAAATTTATCAATTAATTAATAAAGAGCAGTCGATCACCTTTTGAAATGCAGATGAAATCTACTATACCACTTACCTAGTTCTTACTCTGTGCCAGCAGATTTTATCGGTTCATTTTATCAATCAACGGATAAGATATGCTGGTATAAAGTAAGAACTGAATAAGTGACACAGAATATCCCCCTCACTCTCGATAGGCTAGGGGCTTTAGTTATTTAGAGAGGCATATCCGCAACGTAGCAATTTGTTCGCCAAGGTCTGAGGTGGAAACTAGGTACTAGGAAGAATATATTATTCTGTTTGGATAACTAGGTGAATGGTTGGGGACTACTAATTTCAGTAGTGACCTCTCCAACTCCGGAGAGAGCTCTTTACGCCACAGTTGTGGATTTCACGAATGAAGTCGGCACCTGGCAGTGACATCTGTTTCAGTAGTATCGCTCTTCTACAGCCTGTATGGATATTGCGGCGATGCATCCCAATATAGCAAGCACAACGGAAGATACCATAATTTGGGGACAAACAAATAATGGGAGATTCACAATGACATCCACCTATGATTTAATCGAAGGCATTACCACGCCTGCGAATAGTAGACCTTGGGACTTAATATGATAATGGGCAGGACCCCAGTAGATTAGGACTTTCCTTTGGTTATTGACGAAGCAAAAGATACTGACCAATCAACAACGAGTAGCTCGCCATCTCACAATGGATAGTAGGTGTCAATTTTGTGGGTACGAAAAGTCAACTTTGCATACCATTCGAGATTATGTACACGTGAAAGCTTTCTAGTGTAAATTTTCCCCTGAAATGATTGACCCAGAGTTTTTTCAACAAGATGTGGAGCGGTGGGTGACTTCCAACCTTATGCAACACTCACAAGTGCAGCAGTTTTATTGGGCTACAATCTTTGGAGTAGCCTGCTAGCTTTTATGGCAATGGAGCAACAGAAGCATTTTTTAAGAGGACTTTGCTTGGCCAGAAGACGGTAATAGAGCAGTCATGGATTACATTAATTGGATAATTAGGGCAAGGACTGTGGAAAGTTATGTGTATAGGGATCAAGGATTACCAGTGGGTCAATTTATAGGCTGGACCAATCCGATGGTGGGATGGGTCAAGATAAATACAGATGGTGCGGTTACACATGGACATACCATTGCTACTGCTAGAGGGTTGATTAAAGATTGTCATGGTCAGTGGTACGGTGGATTTTTACACCACATTGGAAGGGGCTCGCCTCTTGCTGTCGAACTCTGGGGAGTCCACTCGGGACTTACCCTAGCCTGGACGCTTGGATATAGACGAGTTATCGTCGAAGTAGATTCATTAGAGGTGATAAATATTCTTTCCTCTTCTATTATACCTTCGGCTGAGTATTATTTCTTGGTGGCAAGTACCTGTGGTCTAATCCACCGAACTTGGGAGGTGAATTTTTAGCACGTGTATCGCGAAGGGAACTAATGTGCAGATAGCCTGGCCTCTCTCGCCACTTTATCCAGCCCAAGCCTCCATATTCTCCAGGAGCCTCCGACGTTAGTCATGGCTCACGTAAACCATGATAAGGAAAGAGTTTTGTATTACAGATCTCTGCGTTAGTTCGGTTGTGGAGTAGATGTTTTGTCTGTTTTTCCCTTGTAAAAAACAAAACCTTAAAGTGAATTTTCAGTACTTTAATATTTAAGAATGAATGATTGTACACTCCGGAAGGACTTCAAGACTCGTTCTTTTTAACTTCTTTCCGATGAGTTAAAAAGCTTCCACTAGCATTAGCAGATAACTCTGGAAAAACTTGTCTGAAGTCAGAGAAGGCAATCCAAAAGTACAAGATTACACAAGCCAAGGTAAAAGGTAAACTGAGGACATAGGGGAAGTAAAAGTCTTTCAATTTTGTATCCATTGACCAAGTAAGAGAGTGACATGTAGCTAAACACAGGAAGCCCACTGAAACAGTAAGGTGGCAGAAATTTGGTACTGACTGAGCTGAAAGTGTCTACGTTTCATCATCAAAGAAGAGATAATTTACACAGTAAATGCCTAACAACTGAAGTTACCATGTAGCCATGTAGCAACTTTTGTAGTGGATACCCACTGAAGTTCAGTTGTCGAGGTGTAATTCGTATCCATCAAAGACTTTCTTATATCCTCCAAGCCAACATTTATGTAGGAAAAACACAGAGACAGAATCCAGTATCATTACAATAACAGTGGAAAAAAACTAGAAGATAAGAAGAGGTAATTACAACTTTTTGTTTATAGTATGAAAAATCCTGAGCCAGACACATTACTGGACATTCAAATATACTTCTCCTTCTTGTACTTGGCTCATCTTCCGGGTTTTGAGATGATATGTTTTTCCACATCAAGGAGGTTTATGTCTCGGACCTTTCGGCCAGGCTGGACTGGCCCCCCAAATCCGAACCTTGCCGGAAGTCTGATGCAAAAATGCCAACCCTTTTAGCTCACCAGTGTGACAGTATCTCTATTTCCAAAGCCCGCATAGAAAGGATTGCGTTATTACCTCTAAGCACGCATAGTAAGTGGCTTGCTCAAAAGTTCCAGTTCATATCAGGGCTGCAAGTATGAAATCATTACCTCTAGGCTTGCAGTTTTAAACTCGAAACCAAAGTCACAGGAGGGTTAGCTATAATTATACCAGAGCATTGTTTAATACCAAAGATACCAGTTCTCATTTTCATATATCCATTTTCAAAACAAACCAATGCATCCATGAAGAATGCCAAAAGCAATTCAAGGATCTCACTGGTTATGTTTTATCTGATCACTATTCAGGATGTCAAGAAAGTCCACAGCAAGAAGCTGTCTCAACAAACTGAGTTGCTATCACCCGTTATTTTCTGAAAAAGAGTGAAATAATGCAATCTTCACTATCTATTCTGCATGGCTACCATTCCCTGCTTTGAACTGCTGATAGAAGTGGCAAACCAAATGCATCGGTGTTGCTGCTTCGCAAGTTTGCTTGTGCAGTATAGTCTAGCACTCAAGGGACCAACTGATACATGGCTGAATTATGAAAACTCCATCAAGGTCCCTTTAACTATGATGTTCCTGAGTTTCTCATTTTTCTCCCTTCAGTCCATCCAAACGCCACCATACCATTTTCTTGAAACGTAAACTAGATGGAAAATAAAAATTAACCCAAGTTCTGCAATTCCAAGAATAATGGAAGAATCCTTTTCCCATGGCAAATACTTAACCTCATATCTAAAACTTAAATTCTCGTTTTCTATGACTGATGTTGCAGAATTTTTAAATTCTTTTACAGTTACAAGGTGTGACTCGTAACACTTTGGCAGCAGCCTCTAAACCCATGCCAGCATGAAGTTCTTTTCTTGACTTAGACAAGCCTGCTCCCCATCACCTTCAAAAACTTCTAGTTGATCATTGATGTGCAGAAGCATTATCATCATAATTTATACCGGAATCCTACCAACCCCTGGAACTCAAGGAATCACTGTTAAGACCAATTTCATTAAAAATAACAAGGGTTCAAGAAATGTTAACAGTAGAGAGTTGGATGAGAAAAGAGCTAAAGGATTACAAATACTTGGAGGAACAAAAGGATCAAGGATGTTATAAAGAGAGCTTTCAACTCTAGGGAGAGTTGTTAAAGAGTTGATGAGCCTGGAGTTTATCAGAAATAACATCAATCTATGTCTCACCATTAGTTATATTAAAAGAGAAGGATAATTCTTGGATGATTGTGTATTGATCATCAGGAGCTTAACAAGCATATAATTAAAAACAAGTTTTTCATATCTCTAATTGAAGAACTCATTGATGAATTATATGGATTAGGCTGCTACTCCAAATTGGATATAAGAATATAGGGGAATACATTCCAAAAATAACTTTTAAGACATTGGGCGATTACAAATTCTTAGTGATGTCCTTTGGATTGACAAATGCTCCCTTAACCTTTCAAACCTTCATGAATTAATTACTTACACCCTTCTTAAAGAAATTTATTTTGGTTTTCTTTATTAACATCTTGATTTACAACGATTCCTCTTAGCAACACTTGGAACATCTTCAGAGGATTATGCAGACCCTTCAAGCTCCCCAGTTCTTCATCAAAGGAAATAAAAGCATATTTAGATTGAGAAAAATAGATTATTTGGGTCACTCCATGTTAGCTTAAGGAGTAGCAACAAATGGGAAAAAGGGGAGGAAACTGTGTAAAAGTGGTACCACATCTTCTATAATGAAATCAGGTCGAGTGAATGTTATGTTAAAAGAAATTGGTGGGATTAAAACATCATAGGTGACACTGAATACTGACAACGAGGACGTTGGATAGGTGGCGAATGATCCCAAACATAGTGAGTCGCAATGCGAAGCGGTGAGGCACAGCATTCGCACAAGAAAAGTGCCCTGGCGTCTCAGGGAGTGAGTGGGCGCATGCAAGCCATATATATACTCAGATAACAAAACCAAATGGGTGTGAAGAATTTGATATGTTTTCCTATCTCTTGGTTCTAATCCTTCCTCCCCTCCTTTGCTGTGTTTTATTTTTATGATTCTCTTCCTTATTGTTGGGTTATTCTAGAACTTAATTAACTTCTTTATTGCTCTGTAATTTTGTGAACACTCACAATATTTTAAATTTATAACATAGCATTATATTCGGCTATTCTGTGCAGTGTTCTTGAGTTGTTTATCTGTAGGTGATATTCCAACTGATATCACATTGGTGATTTCAAGAGAAGGAAGAGCAGATGATAGCTAAGAACACGAGGATGAAAGAGATGTCCGTCGAGATTAAGCGTGTGTCAAATGATATCTCTGATTTGAACCAGTAAGATGACTTTACCCAAAATTGTTTGGGAAGGATTGAAGCTACATTAGAATCTATGAATTGGCATATAGAGAGGCTTAACAAGTCTATTGATCATCAGGAATAGAGTCTCCTTACAGGAGTGTTATCAACAAATCCAGGCTTGTTTCAGACTGTTGGTTCTTCTAATACATTACAATTTCAGCAGGTTAAGATAGACTTTCAGAAGTTCAAAAGGATGGATCCTCTCACATGGATCTTCATAGCTGAACAGTTCTTTACCTTCTGTGACACTCCTTACACTCAAAAGACTCACTGTCGCCGTTTTACACTTTGAGAGGACGGTGGTTCCTTGGTACCAAATGATGCAAAAGGCCAACCTAATTTTCACTTGGGTTTCCCTAACTCAAGCCATAGAAGAGCATTTTGGCCCATCGTGTTTTTGAGTCACCTAAAGGTTAAACTTTTTGAGTTGATACAGATTGGGTCAGTTATTAAATATTATACCCGATTTATGATATTAGCCAACCGATCAACTGATCTTAATGAGAGTGTGTTATTGGACTACTTTATAAGTAGGCTGAAGGAGCCTATCAAAAGTGATGTCATTGCATAGGAGCCTCAATCCTTGATCAGAGCAATTGGACTTGCTAAACTATATGATGAAAGACGAAGTTTTGGCAATTTATTGGGCTCATCTAAGCCGAAACTTTGAACCAGACAACTAAGTCAAGTATTAACGGGGCTAATTCCACTTTACCAATTTGGTTGCCCCCACTTGTTATTTCTGTGAGTCTTCCACCCTTACTGCCATCTCTGACATTGCAGACCCACTCCGCCATCATTAATCCTACCCCCATCCGTCGTATCACACAAATTGAACTGCGACTCAGAAGAGACAAAGCATTACGCTTCATATGTGATGTGAAGCAGCATAAAGATTACAGGTGTCCAAATAAGCAATTAATGTTGTTTTTGACTGATATGAAAGAACCACCTGATGCGCAAGTGGTAGTTACTGTAACTGAAGAAGCGACAGCCACGAGAGTAACAACAAGTTAACTCATCATCATTTATCCTTACATGCGATGAACGACATACCTGGAGAAGCCATTATTCCATTTTTGCGGGCTGTTGATGGAACGAAGGTTTAGGCTCTATTGGACGGAGGGAGTTTGGATAGTTTTATACAATCAACAGTGGCTCGACATCTCCAACTTCCAACCAAACTAGCTCGGAGTTAAGGTGATGGTAAGGAATGGCGAGTTTTTAGTGGCAAAGGGAATTATACGGGTTATACCAGTTTGAATAAAATGGGTATGTAGTTTCTTGTACTGCTTATGTGCTTGTTGCGTCTAGAAATGATGCGGTAATCGAAGCATCATGGTTAACTACACTACATGCTTATATCGCTAATTATAAGGAAACATATATCTAATTTTATGATGGTGAGCTCTTAGTTACCTTACAAGGTGTTAAATATACTCTACCTACTCTTACCACATACCACCATATGTAGAGGATTTAAGCCACTAAGGCTATTGTAGAGTTGTACATACTGAGATCTACTCCCCCAAAAACACAAGCTGATCAAATTATTCAAATACCTGAAAATATATCCGAAGAATTGAGAGAATTATTACAGAAGCCTATTTCTGTGTTTGAGGCACCTTGAGGGTTACCACCTACCAGAACACATGACCATGCAATCGCTCTACAAGATGGGGTTACAAAGGTTAAGGTGAGCCCTTATAGATACCTTTTTTCTTAAAAGGCTGAAATTGAAAATATGGTAGATGAAATGCTACGACGAGGAAATATACAGCCAAGTACACAGCCAAGTACTAGTCCATTTTTAGCACCAGTGGTATGTCAAGAAGAAAGATGACACTTGGCGTTTTTGCACAGATTATCGAGCCTTGAATGCAGTGACAATCAAAGATTCTTACCCGATACCTATAGTAGATGAGCTACTTGATGAGCTTTATGGGTCTCAATTCTTCTCCAAATTAGATCTTCAATTGGGCTATCCCCAAACCTTAGTACGACTGAAAGATTGCCCAAAGACAACATTTCACTCACCATGGCCATTATGAATTGTTAGTCATGCCCTTTGGCTTAACTAACTCTCCAGTTACTTTTCAGTCTCTTATGAATGAGATTTTTAGGCCCTTCTTGTGAAAATTTGTTTTGGTATTTTTCAATGACATATTAGTTTATAACTCTACTTGGAATCTTCATTTAAATTGCTTAGAAAGGGTGTTAACTTGTTTACAATGACAATGTTTGTATGCTAAACTTTCTAAGCGTATATTTGGAAGGACCAAATTTGAGTATCTTAGCTACATTATTTCTAGTCATGGGGTAGAGGTAGATCCAGAAAAAGTACAGGCTATCAAAGAGTGGCCTACCTTATCTTCGATCACATAAGTTAGAGCATTTTCGGGTTAACAAGGTGTTACCATCGCTTTATCAAGAAATGCAAATCTATAGCAAGTCCATTGACTGACTTGCTGTAGAAAGATGGTTTTTCATGGAATGAAAGAGCTCGATGTGCTTTTGATTAGCTCAAACAATTCTTAATCGAGGCCCCTATTTTATCACTACCCAACTTTGAAAAGCCTTTTGTTTTGGTAACAGATGCATCAGGACTGGGTATTCGTGTTTTCTTGGCTCAAGATGGAAGACCAATAACATATTTCTCGAAGAAGCTATCACCTCAAATGCAGAAGCCTGTATATGTTAGAGAGCTATATGTTATTTCTAAAGCAATGTTGAAATTTTGGCATTATCTATTCGGTCATCATTTCATCATCCGAACAGACTACCACAGCCTAAAGCACCTCAATGAACAAGTTATTCAAACCCCAGAATAAGAAGCATAGTTGCCTAAGTTGTTGGGGTATTCATACACCATTGAATACAAGCCTGGAAACTTAAATCAAGCTGTTGATGCTCTTTTCTGTAACTTCCATATGGTTGTTACTATACCACATGTTATATTCTTGATGAGATTAAGGCCAAGATAACTTAAGATCCACAACTATAACAAATAATACAACATTATCAGATGGACCTCATATCCTCATTATCAGTTAAAACAATGGTTGCTTTGGTGGGAAAATAGTCTGGTAACTCCAAATCAGTCTCAGAACGTCGTTTAAAATATATTATTAGAATTTCACAGCTCTCCACTTGACAGACATGTGGGAGTAATCCGTACTTATGCTCGGATTGCTACCTACTTTTATCGGAAGCATATGCGATCTGATATTTAAAATTTTGCAAGGCTTTGTCAAGTTTGCCAATGAGTTAACTCCTCTCAATTACATCCAGCTGGGTTGCGTAGTCCACTTCCAATTCCAAACCAAGTATGGGAAGATGTTGCTATGGATTTTATAACTGGTTTACTAAATTTGAAGGGTTACACGGCCATTATGGTGGTTATTGATGGTTTGTCTAAATTTGCTCATTTTTCCCTTTTGAAAGCTAATTACACTTCTCAACAAGTGGCAGAATCATTTATTCAGCATGTTGTAAAGTTGCATGGTGTTTCTCACTCTATTATGTTTGATAAAGATAAGGTTTTTACTAGTTAATTCTGGAAGCATTTATTTAAATTACAGGGCACAACTTTTAATATGAGCTCTTCATGCCATCCACATTATGATGGGCAATCTGAGGCTTTGAATAAATGTTTAAAAATGTATTTGAGATGCTTTGTGGCTGAAAATCCTTGCTTGTGGGTTAATTATTTGTCTTGGGCTGAATTTTGGCATAATAGATCTTTCCAAATAGCTAATGGAATGACTCCTTTTAAGGTGATATATGGCAGAGACACCCCATCTGTTATTCCTTGTTCTTATCATGATGATACTCCCTTTGAAGTTCAACACCACTTAGCTACTAGAGATTGCTTACTTGCTACACTTAAGACTAATCTACAGAAGGCTCAAGCTCAGATAGAGAACTTTGCTAATTTGAAGAGAACTTAAATTCATTTTATGGTTAGTGATTTTGTTTTTGTAAAACTCCAGCCTTATAGACAATTGTCTTTGAGACTTTAAAGGGACTAGAAGTTGAGAATGATGTTTTTGGGTCCCTTTAAGATACTTGAACACGTGGGATCTGTTGCATATAGATTGGAGTTACCACTGGAGGCCAAATTACATTTGGTCTTCCATGCTTCTTTGCTTAAACGTTGTGAAGGTGAACCTCAAGCACAATGCATTCCTCTACCATTGGTTACCACTTTTGAAGGACTATTGGTCTGACCTTTCACCATTTTGAATGTTCGACCAATTAAAATCAATGATGAATGGGTTATTCAGTTGTAAATCCAGTGGGAAGGTGATAGAGCTAGGAGGCCATTAGTTTACAGTAGGCGTAAGAAGAAGTTGGCAAATTCTAGCAAGTGAGTTAGTTACAATTAAGTGACAGGAATAATTAGGGTAGGATGAGATATAAAAGGAGGGGAATGTTTTGTAAGAGGACATGCGTGTATTCTGCAGTGAGAATATTGTTAGGGAGGTACAACCGCTCATATAGGCTGATCAGTTTTTCCTTTGTAATAGCTATCTCTACAGAATATCAATATACAATACAGAATCGATGTGATTGCTTGGATCCATCTGATTCTTTTATACCCATTATACTGTCATACGTAGGGGAGTTCTATCAATTGGTATCAGAGCACGTTCTTGTTACCATTAGATTGAATTCTTTTCGGTAATGGATGGTAGTGACTAGAAGCATGGAGAAGATTGACTTGATAGAGAGGAGTGTAGCAAACCTAGCTGAGATGTTGGAGAGAAATGATGAAAAGACACGTCGACTGGAAGAAGCATTGTTGGAAATGATGTAATATGTCAAAGGAAAAGGAGCAGAGTCCTCCAAGGGAAAATCGGTGGTGGATACTGCTGAGGAAACCGAAGGAAATGGAGTGGGTGAGTCTGCAGAAACTAGGCAGGGCAGTAATATGAAATGTGAGGGAGTTAGGAGGTTTGAAGCAAGAGAGGAAAGGAGAGTTTATGAGGAGAGGGGAAGAAGGTTAGAGATTCCAATTTTCTGTCGAGAGGATGCATATGGCTGGTTGAATAAAATAGAACGATACTTTCAGTTTAATGGGGTTGTCGACAAGGATAAAAGGGAAGCAGTGGTAGTGGCGATGGATGGTAAGGCATTGGTGTGGTTCAATTGGTGGGAGGCGCAAAATGCAGCAGTTGATTGGAAGGAGTTTAAATCAGCTGTTCTCAAGCATTTTCAACCAACATTAGCTAAGAACCCATACGAACTTCTATTCGGCCTACAACAATCTTCGACGGTGATGGAGTATCGAGAAAACTTTGAGCTATTAATAGGCCCATTACGACACATTGATGAAGACATTCTCACTGGGTTGTTTTTGAATGGGTTAAAACTGGAAATTAGGGTTGAACTTAAGCTGCACCATGTTGGGTCCTTGAATGAGTTGATGGACATGGCACTGTTGGTAGAGGAGAGGAATTTAATTGTGAAGCAGGCAGTGCGAGTCCCATACAGAGACCGATCCTCATCAAGCCAACTCAGTTCAACCGATCCACCACAGTGGACTTCCGACCCAGACCACCGGCAGCTATGGAAATGAAGGGGAGTGTGGCAAACCCGACCCTATACCAGAGAGATGGGACTGGAGGGGTTAGGAGACGCAACTTCCGACAACTCCCACCTGAAA
>JAOQMQ010000005.1:33079017-33093766 GCA_027563845.1 Erythroxylum subrotundum | reverse complement strand
CTCATTTCTTGCCTTTGGCCCACCCCTATTCTGCTTCAGATGTTGCTGCACTCTTTGTTAGAGAAATAGTGAAGCTATATGGGTTCCCAGCCTCAATAGTATCTGACCGAGATAGGGTATTCATGAGCAGATTCTGGTCTGAACTCTTCAAGAAGGCAGGTACACAGCTGAAGTTTAGCTCAGCCTATCACCCCCAAATTGATGGACAAACGGAGGTCACCAATAGATGCTTGGAAATATATCTTCGTTGTTTCACCGGAAGCAAGCCGAAGCAGTGGACTCAATAGTTGTGTTGGGCAGAATTCTGGCTCAACACCAACTACAACAGCTCTACAAAAACTTCTCCATTTTATGCTCTATATGGTAGACCCCCACCCACCTTACTCGGTTATGCAGGGGAGTTATCAGCAGTGGAAGAAGTGGACAGACTTCTTAAAGAACGGAATGGAGTCATTACCGAATTGAGGGACAACCTACTGAGATCTCAGAATCGGATTAAAACCCAGGCGGATAAGAAACGCAGAGAAGTGGAGTACACGATTGGAGAAAGGGTGTACTTGAAAATCCAACTATACAAACTTCGATCCTTAGCACGGACGATGAATGAGAAACTCAGCCCCCGTTACTATGGACCATTTTTTATTGTTGAAAAGATTGGAGCAGTGGCTTATAGACTGGAATTACCTGCATATAGTAGAGTTCACTCGATTTTCATGTGTCATTGCTTAAGAGGGCTGTTCCTAATCCTGTGCCATTACCTAAGCAATTAACTGATGAGTGGGAGCTAGATTTCCAACCCAAAAGGGTATTGGGGACCCGAAAGGATGCTAATGGGAATGAGGAGGTATTAATTCAGTGGCAAGATCTTCCTACATTTGAAAATTCATGGGAATCCTATGCTGCAATTGCTGAACACTTTCCAACATTCCACCTTGAGGACAAGGTGCAAGCTTTGGAGGGGAGTATTGATAGAGCTAGGAGGCCATTAGTTTACAGTAGGCGTAAGAAGAAGTTGGCAAATTCTAGCACGAGTTAGTTACAATTAAGTGACAGGTGTCATCTAATAATTGGGGTAAGATGAGATATAAAAGGAGGGGAATGTTTTGTAAGAGGACATGTGTGTATTCTGCAGTGAGAATATTGTTAGGGAGGTACAGCCCCTCATATAGGCTTATCAGTATTTCGGTTGTAATAGCTATCTCTACAGAATCTCAATATACAATATAGAATCGATGGGATTGCTTGGATCCATCTGATTCTTTTATACCTATTATACTGTCATACGTAGGGGAGTTTTATCAGAAGGACTCAAAAAACTTACTTGAGAGTCTCTTTCGACTCTTCAACAACAGTATCCTGAGCTCGACCTTGAGGACAAGGTCAATTTTGATGGGGAAGGAAATGTTATGTTAAAAGAAATTAATGGGATTAAAATATCATAAGTGACATTGAATACTAACAATGAGGATGTTGGACAAGTGGCGCATGATTCTAAAAGTAGTGAGCCGCAATGCGAAGTGGTGAGGCATATCATTCGCGCAAGAAAAATGCCCTGGCATCTCAGGGAGTGATTGGGTCAGTGCAAGTCATATATATAGATGAATAACATAACCAAATGGGTGTGAAGAATTTGATTCTAATCCTTCCTCCCTCTTGATACCCTTCCTCCCCCTTTGCTGTGTTTTGTTGTTTTGATTCTCTTCCATGTTGCTGGGTTATCCTAGAACTTAATTAACTTCTTCATTGCTTTATAATTTTGTGGACATTCACAGCAGGTCTGGCCTTAAGCAAGGATACCTGCTCAGGGTCTACTCACATGAGGAACAAAATATGGCTCATTTTTTACTCTTATAAAAAATAAAATAAGGCAAAATATAGTTCACTCTTAACTCTCATAAAGAGAAATAAAAAGATAGCTATTTTGTCTCTTTTTGTTCTTTATGAAGCTCGCTCTTAATCATCCGAAAGAATAAAAAGAGATAAAATAGAGAACCTTCTTCTCCAAAACCTATAAAGTATTAAGAACGATTCCGATTTATAACATTTTAAATTTATAACAGAGCATCATATTCGGCTATTCTGTGTAGTGTTTTTGAGTTGTTTGTCTGCAGGTGATATTCTAAGTGATATTCCAATTGTCTGCAGGCACTTAACCATTCACTGTAGAAGATGATGCAAGTGGGACGAGCATAGAAGCTGTTATTCAACAGAATAAGTACCTCATTGCATTCTTGAGGAAGACTTTAGAAATAAAGCACTTGAGATTCTCCACGTATGAAAACGAGTTCTTAGCAATAATCGTATCTCACAACTTAAAAAGTATGTCTCTGAACTGGAACCTGTATGTGGAGCGCTACCAACACAAAGCTCCCACAGCAATAATCCTGGCGTGAAGGACGTTTCAACTTCTCATCATAAGCCTGTCACGTAGGTGCTCATCTAACGGTCGAATGACTCCCCTGATGAAAGACAATTTTCGACCTCCAGAAGAGATTTCCGAAAGCCAACCTTATGAACAAGGCTTTCAAAGAGGAAGGCAGTGTTAGAGGGACATAGAGGAAGAAGATGACGCGGAAAGTATCTTAGTTAAACAAAACTATAACTCTCTACCTTCTTCCCAAGTTCACGCTCTCCCTCTTGTTATTTCACTGAAGTTTCTTCTCTTCATCCACTATTGTCGTTTGATTAGCCAAACGACATCATTTTAAAATTTTATTTAATTTAACCTCAGGGTGCAGATGAGTTGGTGAGGAGCTCTTCTAGCTTAAGTGAGGTTGCGGGTTTAAACTGCCCTCATATATGCAGCCGTTTAAAATTTAGAGCCAGAGCTTTGCATCCCGCAATGGGCCTATCCTACTCGAGCGGGGATTAGTGTAGGTGTGAATGACTTAAAGGTGTCTTCCCATAGTTAGGATTCTCCTAGGATATCTCGTGGGAAACAAAAAAAAATATTTAATTTAATTGTTAATAAATTTTGCAAAGTTATATTTAATAAAAACTCTTAATTTATCGTAAAAATGTTAAATTTATGAAAGAAATTAAATAAAGAGATAAAATTAGATAATTTGAATTTATTTTAATATAAAAAAATTGATTTAAAATCAATTACAATTTCGTCATTTGACTTTTTATTAATAATTAAATAATGTGTATTTAAGATGTTTAATATTTTTAATTTTAAAAGGAAAGAATAAAATATTCATTTTCTTTTAATTTTAATTTTTTTAACTCAAACAGTCAAACTCCAATGAATTCAAATTATCAAGTTAATTATCTAAATAGTCTATAATCCAGAAACCGCGTTGACCGGAAACACTTCCTTCACTCGTCAAATGTCGTTCTAACGACGCCGTTTCACTAACTTAACAAAGCAGGAACAACTGGTCTTCTTCTCTCTTCTTAGTCGTCTCTCCTCTTCTTCAGATCTCCCTCGCATCTCCACATCCACCACCAATAAATCAAAATGGCGAAACTAACCTTCCCTCTCCTCCCTCTCCTCCTGATGATTTCCCTTTTTACCCTCACGACTGCGGAAATCAGAACCCTCTCCATCGTCAACGACAATCGCGCTATGATCCTCTTCGAGAAGTTCGGTTTCACCCACACCGGCCACGTCACCATCTCCGTCTCCTCCGTCTCTGTCTCCTCCACCATCAACGCCCCCAACCCCAGCGGCTCTCGCCTCGGCTTCTTCCTCCTCTCCGAAGAATCCCTGATCCAGCTCATCCTCGAGGTCCAGCAAAACCAAGAGTTTTGCGTCCTCGATTCGCACTTCATACAACATCTCTTCACCTTCCGTGACCTTTCTCCCCCTCCCCTCTCCTCCTTCAACCAGTCCTACCCTGTAACCGCCCCCAATGAATACTCCCTCTTCTTCGCCAATTGCGCTCCCGAGACTCGCGTTTCGATGAAAGTAAGTACGGAGGTCTACAACGTAGAGCCAGACGGTTCTAAAGACTTCCTGTCCGCAGGACGAACCATGCTTCCTTCGCTTTATAGCTTCTGTTCCATTTTGTACTTAGGGTTTCTTGGATTCTGGGTTTACGTGTGTCATATGAATCGGAGATCTGTGCATCGTATCCATTTGTTGATGGGCGGGTTGCTGTTGATGAAAGCTTTGAACTTGATCTGCGCGGCTGAGGATAAACATTATGTTAAGGTTACCGGGACGCCCCATGGTTGGGATGTGTTGTTTTATATATTCCAGTTCATTAGGGTTGTGTTGCTCTTTACTGTGATTGTGTTGATTGGTACTGGGTGGTCGTTCTTGAAGCCATTTTTGCAAGAGAGGGAAAAGAAAGTTTTGATGATTGTGGTTCCTCTTCAGGTTCTGGCAAATGTGGCCTCTGTGGTGATTGGTGAGACTGGACCGTTTATTAGGGATTGGGTTACCTGGAATCAAGTGTTTTTGTTGGTTGACATCATCTGTTGTTGTGCCATTATCTTTCCTATTGTATGGTCAATCAGGTCCTTGCGTGAGACTTCTAAAACTGATGGGAAGGCTGCAAGGAACTTGGCCAAGTTGCAGCTTTTTAGGCAGTTTTATATTGTTGTGATTGGGTACTTGTATTTTACAAGGATTGTTGTGTTTGCTCTTAAGACAATTTCGTATTATAAGTACCAGTGGGTGAGTAATGCTGCCGAGGAATTGGCGAGTTTGGTATTTTATGCTATCATGTTTTATATGTTTAGGCCTGTTGAAAAGAATGAATACTTTGCTATTGATGATGAGGAAGAGGAGGCTGCTGCTGAAGCTCTCAAGGATGAAGAATTCGAACTTTGAGCTTGATGACATGCAAATGTGATTACTTTGTCCGCAACTTGTGGGTGCATTAATCAAATTGCGGGTTGTCTGGTCCAGGTCTCTGGTACTTTGCAGTTTCTGTACACCTTTTACGTTTACCTTTTTAATTTTGTGATTGTTTTATAACGGATCTTGAAATTTATGTCAGTTAGTGGTAACGCACTTTATTCGTGGGGTTTTGATATGGGAAACTGATGATATTTCTCTGATATGTAGGATGAAAATCATGTATGATTTTTATTAACCATCACGTTTCATATATGACAAACTTTTGTATTTTCTTATGCTTAATATGATAATCCTCTTATATTCAATGTCCTTTACTGCATTTGTTCAAATGAAACATAAGACATGGTTGTTTATAATTTTGAAAAAAGCTTATTAAATTGATGCTTTGGTGGATATGAGACAGAGAATAATGAAGGTCGATGCGAAAATCAAACTTGGAGCTAAATTGAAAACTGGATTTTATGTGTGAGTTTATGATGACTGTTGTAAGCCATGTTTGTATGCTAGAAATGCTTTCGACTGCAAGTAGAGGAGAATTGTCCCAGGGCTTAGGCCTTGACTTGAGTTAGAAAAAAGTCCTTTTCTCCTGGAATTAAGACAATATGAAGGATTTGAGTTATGAATGAGGATGTGTCTGTGTTCTTGTTTATAGAATTGGAGGAACCTGGTCTCTAGTCAACATTTTTAAGGACTTGATAAGGTGATTAAGTAATTTGTTTTTGTTAGTTAGCATCATTAGTAGGCCTTCATCAGTTGTGTTGCTTCGCTAGGACTTTTGGAACCTTGAAGTAATGTGTTCCATTGGAGAGGCAAGTTGTTAATTTACACCAATCTTCTTTCGGTTAGATAGTTCCAGACTTTGAGAGCTGTTATACATCCATAGAAGTCCAATGTTTGAGGCTTGATTTATGAATACTCTTCCAAGACGTGTTGATCTGTGCCCTTTCATCTGTCTCTTTAGTTTTCCAGTTGATTTGCTTTCATGAAATGTGCCAACCCGCCACACTGAATGTTATTTGAGTAACCATTTCATACATTTTCTGGTAATGTCTTGAAATCTTGTAGAATTTTATTTGAGGAATCTTGGAACCTGTTAATTTGTGACCTTTATTCCTTTTCTCAACATACTTTTTAGCCTTTTTTCTATTTGACCGTGATATAAAGGTGCTTCCTTAAGGGATTCGTTGCTTTTCACTTAAATGATTTTTTTTTATTTTTGCAAATTTTACTTTCATGACAAGCACAATGCTAAGGGAATGCTCTGTTTCTATATTGATTATTTCATTTAACAACTTCTCGTTCCTTGGGCACAATGCTCGGTGGATTCGAAATACAAGTCTAATTGTGTACTGGAATTCATTGACGACATTGCTACTGGATTCAAGTTCTCAAATGATCCTCAGGTCACGAATGGGGTGCGTCGTTTCTAGATTATCCAAGAAAAATAATTAGGTGGACTATGCTAGATTTTGATTTGCTAAATCCGCAAAATGTTTTCCTTGTCATCCAAAAGAGAAAGATGAATGGATTTTAGTCATACATATAGTTGTGAATCATAAATTTACTTGGCTGATTGGTTAAACATAACTCTCTTTATGGGTGCATAGTTATTGAGTAGAATATGTTACAAGTATACCAATACGAGAATTCATGTTCAGCAACGAGCTGATTCGTACATATCTGGCTTAGCTATTCAGTATAATCTTGATACTTTAACAGGTGGTCAGATCTAATGCATCATATTTGTTGACTCCTACCCAAAGTACCTCAAATTCCAAGGATAATGGAAATAGTTTCAGAGTATAGGATAGGCTTGTTCATAGTGATATCTAACGCCTGAATCTGTCAAACGCCGTCTTAGAAACGGGACATGTCTCCCCAGAATTCTGTTATGCGAATTGAATTGTTGTCAGAATTTAATCTCGCTCAGCTCGGAACAAAACCAGAATAAATGGTCCGAAGTTGAGGCTTTTTGTTTTTTGTTTTTTTCCCCCTTTTTCCATTACTTGAAGACAAAACCTGACGAATTAGAGAAGGAAATATCTTAGACTTTGAACGAAGTAGAAAGCACTTGGAGAATTTGAGAGAGGCAGTAATGATGGGGCAGACATAAATCTCACTAGATCCTTTACATTCCTTCAGTAACAAGGCATCATAATCATCATAATACTTTCGTGAATGCTTCGTAATCAATGCGTTACGCCAGATAGTCACAAGAGAGTTGCACTGTAACTTGTTCAAGAACTGGTAATTGGCGATTTTACTAAAAGTAGATTAAGAAAGTGATCAATAATCATATCAGTCTCTGAAACCCATCCTGCCCATTAAGGTTCTGATGATAAGCCCCCATAGATGGCTTGAGGAAACATACTGATGAGCCCCTTAGACCCCAAGTTTCAGCAAACCCAATGTGGTTGGTGGGTACCTTCATTATATACATGATCTTTCATCCTGTTTCTATAATCTCATCCAATCTTCTCTTGTCATGATCATGATTGATGATTTGTCTCTCAGGCTTCTCCTATCTTAATCATGCCTCAGTTAGTTCAGAAAGAAAGACAAATGAAATGGCATACAATTGCAGATGAATGATTATATTTATATGTTAATTTGGCTTAATATGGATATTGAAGGATCAGACATTTCCTTTACCTACTCGGGTCCAATGCAATAATGCTATATATGTACATTCCATACTTTAACAAAGCACGCCTTCTTGACATGTCTACTTGAATTGGCATGTTAATGATAGTGACAGATTCAGGTTTATAATGAACCTTAAGAGCTGTAAGTTGCAAGAATAGTGATGATAGAAAGTTTATCTCGCCGCGACGTTAGGCTTTTTCTATACAAAAACAACATTTCTTATGATCACTAGCCCGTGATTCGGTCAATTGCAACACTGTTTAAGATCTAAAAAGGGAATCCAAAGCTTCCACCAAGTTATAAACATGAGAAAATCCTGACGAACATTAGCTGTAAAGTTGACTAATATAGTTACTAATCAGCACTTGTTTCACCATTTTTGGGATTAGAGACACTGGTACTACAATAGAAGATGTAAGATCACACTAACTTTTCAGCAAAATTGTGGTATATACGTGGTCTCGTTGATGGAATCTGAAGAAAAAGAAGTGACAATCCGATTATCTTTCTTCTAATCAATAACATTAACCAGTTTACTTGGTGACCTTCAAAAAATGGACAAATCTCAGTATACGAGGAGGCTCCTGCCTAGCGAGAGTTGAGATAAACTCATCAATTGTGCATGCGATTATTTGATTAAAGTAGAAGAGAGTTTACTAAACTTGCAATCAACTCCAACTTCCTTTAAAAGAAGATATTTGTTAACTATATATGATAAATTCGCGGAAAATTTTACTTTCTATTTATATTGTTTACGATACTAATCCTTCTTCAAATTAAGAATAGGATAATTAAACCTTCGAGATGTTAATTTAAGATATAAAAACGATTCTGTAATTAAATCTTACTTATCGATCATTACTACTATAATTTATTACGAGATTGCTTTGATATATAGATTTTTGCATTAATAAAAGCTCTTAAATTCTGCTCGAACTTTATATATTTATTTATTTGATAGAGAGTAAAAGCAGGAAAAAAATCCATGGAGGTAATTAATATATACAAAAATTGGAAAATTGCTCTAACAAAATACCAAAATTTACAAGTATAAGTACACCATTTCACCATTATGAAATTAGATTAAACCAAAATGATTTAAAAACACAAGCATTAAACATACATAAACAAAATGATAGTGGAAATCAAACCTTTTCTTGAATCAATCGTTTTGATCTACAACATCAACACTAGCAGCACAAGACAATAACCTGTGAAAGATCCTAAACAAGGCAGAGCACGAGATTTCCTTCACTTTCCTCAACACCAAACACTTTCTCTTACGACCCTTTTCCTTTCTCTTCTTTCCATGATTGGTCACCTTCTCTTTAACTTTCCCCAGACACTTCTTGGTCCTCTCTGGTACGGTCTCTTTTCTCGAAAACGTGTAGCTTCTTAAGTACATTTGCCTGCAGGAGATGCTATCCACAACCCTAGGGTGCCCGATACCTTGCCCTACACGGTGGACGGTTCTTATGAACTCGGCGTCGGATTCCGACCACCTGCGGAGGTTCACGTACGTGGTCCGAACCGGCACTCTAGGGTCACGTGCATCGTTGACGCAGTTCGATATGCAAACCGAACTCATCGGTCCCTTGTTAAAGCTGTGGAAGTTGTTGTAGGGTTTTACAGCTCACGTACATATATAGTGGTACAAGGCTTAGATTGTAAGAAAAGATTGATCGAAAGAGGAAGAGAAAGAGCTAATGCGGTTAGTTTGTTTTAGTGGGATATCATCATTCTAATGATTTAGCATAATTTGTAATGAATACAACCTGGGTATGTCTGTGCTTGGCTTTATACAAGAAGGATGTAGAAAGGAACAAAGAAGAAAAGGTACATATGCATTAGTCATCTTCATTAGATAACACTACCGTTGGCAAAAGGTGAATATTGCAATTAGATATGCAGAATCTATAGGCCCAAATACGAATTGGATCCTCCGCACTAGACAAGTGTTGTACGACAAGTTCGATGGAATTAGTTTTAAGTTGATTATATATAAATATAAATGCCTTTTATATGAAACATGCATCGATCGTCAATTCATATACGTCGTATTTAAAATTTATCATAAACTCTATTAAAATTAATTTAAATATAAGAAAATGCAAACAATCAACAAAATATTTAAAAAGTTGCACATTGTGATCGTTGTAATTATATTTCTTTTTATTATTAGAATTTGACTAGTTTGTTTCCGTAATTTAAATCACATTTGCATTTAATTATTTATATTACCTTCAATCACAACTAATAATTGACAATAATAAGATAAACGGATAAATCCATAATTTAAATCTTTGATTGCATTTCAATTGTAATCTTTAATGACAATTAAAAACTGGAATGAATAATCGACTATAATGATAAGATTGGATTAGAGTAAATCACAATTGACATTTGTGTGGTCTGATCATGAACTTTGAATATCAAGTGTTGACATGTCATTTATGGAGACATATATGTAGCTAAGTGTGTAAAATGTTATGGCAATAATTTGGTAAGTCTTGGTTAAAAATAACTTCTTGACATGTATGTATGTGAGCAACACAAAAGTGGTGCAAGTTTGGTGAATTTCGACCTAATACTATGATTAGTTGGCCTTTTTAGAGTTGGTCAAGAACTCTCAAACACTACGTGGCCTTTGACAATTTGACAAGCACGAGCTTTTCTATGCTACATCTTTGGATACTTATTTGTTGGAATTTTAATTGGAAGTAGGAATTTTAATTGGAAGTGGGAATCTCAAATTAGAAAGAGATGAAATTAGTGAATGACATATAAATAGAAATGACCCACAAATTTAATATCTTAATGTTTTGGGTTGGAGTGTGGTGTCAAGGCCCATAAGCATGTTCCCTCACTAGGCTCATGATGAAAAACTCCCAAGAAAGTAAACTCATCTCCAACACTAACAAGTGGTATCAGAGTTGATGGTTCGGCAAACGACAAGTATGGAGACGGTAGTCGGATCCCGTAATTTCCATCCCCACGCGAAAAAGCAAGAAGACTTCTGGTAGGCCTAGACTAATGGAGTAAAGGAACTCTTGATGACGCCATATACTTAGCTGCTAAGAAAAAGGCATTCGCTCAAGGAAGAGCCCAAGTTCAATGTGAAAGTTCACACTTAAGGAGTAGATTGTTAGAATTTCAAGTGTAAGTGAGAATCCTACATTAGAAAGATATGAAATTAGTGAGGGAAAAATAAGTAGAAAATACCCGTAAACCTAATGCTTTAAGATTTTGAGTTAGAGTGTGGTATCAAGAGCTACTAGTATGTTCCATCACTAGACTTATGATGAAGAACTCTCGTAAAAGTAGGCTCCTCAGCGCTAACATTATGTATCTAATGTTATTAGATATACTCTTTGATACTCCTAATTTAAGATACAATATTAGAATTTTCACATTTATTATTAATAAATAATAATATTTTAAAACTGAATTAGAAATTATATAAGTAAAATAAAAAGTTTAAAGATTCAATCAATTAGACCGACATAAAATTAGTATATAATAAAAATTCAATAAAATTGAAGAATTTAAAATAGAATTAAAGAAGGAAATTATCTTTATCTATCTAAAAAATATCATTTTTATTAAAATCACCTATTTTATTTTGATTTATAAAATTTATTAATTAGTTTACAATTAATTAATAAATCAACTCATTTTTAAAATAAATCGAACCGAAAATTAGATAGTTCAAAAGTTTTATGATTAAATTAGTTGAAACGATTTAATTTTTTCAATCATTGAAAAATATTTCTTAATTCAAACAACCAACTGTAGAGACGGTTCAATCTTTTTAATTAATTACATTGTTTATCAAAAAAAAGGTTCAAAGCTTTCTTAATAATTTGATTACTCTTTTAAAACTCTAAGTTGTAATTTTAAGTTCTTTAATTGAAAATTTTATACATTTTTTTAATATTGCATAAATTTTGTAAGTAGGTATATGTATTAATGCGACATATCCTATTAATTGATTGATACATCATATATGTTTCATGTAATATTTTATATAAGACTATAATGCTCTTTCAAGTTATTTTTACTTTATATTTCTCATTATTTATAATTTAATTACTATGCAAAATCCAATTTATCTATGTTGAATTTAACTGGTTAGACCTTAATTATTTTGTATATATCGGATCCAATTTTCTAAAAGTTGAACCTAAAACTAAGACATTTAATTGGGTGTCCACTGTCCAATGTTGGGCTGTCAATCATAATGACCATGATTAGAACTAACATATAAGCAACCAACTATGGGTCAGGCCATTTAATTGCCACCAATGGCCCATTCTTTATTCTTTTTTTTTTCTTTTTGATAAATTAGAAATATCACTTTTTGAGAAATTACTCTAAATTTAACATATTATACAGTGTTATCAAAACTATACAAGAAGTTAAACCGATAAAATAAGAAATTTAAGGTTTAACTAGTATTGGATAATCGTTAAACTAGTTAAAGAGTAAATAAAATTTAAGAATTTAAAAAATGATTAAAAAGTTGTCTTGACTTATTGAAAAAATTAAAGTTTAATTAAAAAAGAGACTATTAAATAAAAATTAATTAGTTTATTTTATTTTATAAAAACTAATTAATTTACAAAAATTAGCCAATTAATTGATTTTTGAAAACAAAAATTATTAAACTAAATCAAACCGAAAAATTAAAAATAGAACCGAAAAGTTAACTGCTTCAATATTTTCACTGTAAAATTGGTCAAATCGGTTTGGTTTTAAAACATTGATATTAAAAGTTGCTGAATTTTTTTATGAGGGTTAATTTAACTATTCAACAACAACATTCAGTAAAAATTCAGTTGAGATATAAGGTCTAAAAAGGTTCAGTAGTATGCAGTCTTATCCCTAGCTAGTAGAGAGGATATTTCCAATATTTTAACTATTCATGTATCTTAATAAATTTATTATATTTGATTTAAAAAAAAATCAACACTTCTTACTACATGCATTTCCAAACAATGAAAAAAATTACAATAGTGAGATTTAGGAGAGTGTGGTCAACATCTAATGCTAATACTGCATGTGTTTTATCTTTAATTTTTAACCAAAATCTATAAAAAAAATTTTTCCTGAAAACTAAAAATTAGGAATTTTAAATTTTTTTAAAAAATAATTAAAACTGTACAAGATGTTTATGTGTTTTTCTATGATATAAAAAGGTATTAAAGAGTAGTTCAAAAAAAAAAAAAGGTATTAAAGAGGTTGACTTCTTCAGGGGTTGAATCAGCCTATGGAGGACAAACTACAAATTACTAAATGGATTTCCTGGTAAAGTTGGGACGACCCAAACTTCAATGGTGATGTAGGAGAGGCCTACACGATTTGTATTTTTTACGAAGTCAGCGGCAGTTGTAACAAAATCCTCATAGCGTCAGGATCTATTCCTTCTACGCCAGGTTTTCTCTGGAAGCCGTAAACAGAAAAGAAACAATATCAGGTGAACTCAACCTAATCAAAGACTACGCACGATTCTGATCTACCCATTTTCCAGATCAGGAAAATAAGGAACTTGGAAGCACTTGTGATCTTTATATGTGACAGACAAGTATGGTTTGAAGTTTCAAAAGTGGCAGCTACAAATTGTGGAACATTCAATGGTGGCATTAGGTTAAAAGTTCACTTTTTTTATTTAATAGACAAAACAAATTGACCTGTTTAGTCCTGGCAATCCGGCCCAAAAATAATATCGTTTTTTATTTTTTTAAATGATAAATTGGGCCTGGCTAACCCGATCGGCTCGGCCCATCTTGCTAGGCCTGTCAACTCATGGTCGAGCTAGAGTGGGCCCGACTCAATCTATTATCATCCCTAAACTAATTTTGTGTTTTGTCAATTACATATTTTAAAATTTTATCATATTTTAATATAATTATATAGGATAAAAGAAAATTTTTCTTATAATTTAAAATTTTTTAGGAAAAACTCTTTTATCTTTAAAATTTTTCAAAAAACTCTTTTTAATTTTTAGTTTTCAGAAAAATCTTTTTCTTTTAGACTTTAGTTAAAAATAATGACGGAACACGCGCAATGTAAATATCATATGTTAATCAAATGGTAATAACATGATAATCTAACTCAACTCTTCAACAATCAATTAAATTTGGCTCAGAATAATAATTTAAAATCATTATAAAAAATTATTAATTTGAATTCGAAAATTTTAAAAAGTTTTTTTTTCGAAAACCTAAAAAATTAAATAATTTCTAAAGTTTTTTAAACTATAGAGTGGTTTATATCATTTACCATAATTACACTCGTATTGTTTATAAGTGTTTTTGAATTATCGATAATTGCAATGATAACTTTAACTACATTATAATATATATTTTTAGTAGCATAAAACATCTAATTAAATTCCTTTATCAGGATTAATTATGTTGAGCTTTTTGGTATTTATATGATAACACGATAATCATCAAAGTGTGTTCCTTGTTGCAATATCCAACAATGTGGTTCTTTGGCATATTTGATTTATTACCGTATCATAACATTATAATCTTTTCTCGTACTTTGATTAAAAAGTATCAGGAAAATATAGGAACACTAAACGTGAACTAATCAAATGTCACTAATATAATAATTTAATTCAGCTCTTAAATTCAACTCGAATCAATTAAATTTTACTTATATTAATAATTTAAGATAATTATAATAAAATATTAGTTCAAATTAAATTTAATTACTTCAGTTCAAGTTTAATAGTCGAGTTGGATCATTATGTAAGTAGTATTTAATTAGTCCGTGAATGTTATTCATATTATGTATATTTTATTATTATTTTTAACCGAATTTTAAGAGAATTTTTTTAAAATTGAAAAAATTAAAATTTTAAAATAATTTTTTAGTAATTTTAAATATAATTTTTTCAAAGTTTTCCTAAATTAGATTTTTTTTCCCTTTTTTCTAAAAGTTTATTTATTTATCAATCATATCTATTAAAATGGGTCTTATCCAATAATGGAATGACACTAAAAACAAGCGTATCAGGTGCGCTCTTTACAGACAAGAAAACATGACTAGTAAAAAGTCAACAATTGTCATCTGAGTATTGAATATTGTTTTGGGAAAGTGTAGTCCTGGACGACGGCTAATAACTAATAAGTATGAGAATGAAAACGTTCGGTTAGTTATATATTATTATTGCATAAATAGTATTTTGCAATGTTTTAAAAATCGGACCGGACATCGAACCGGTCGAAGAAAAGGTTTAAGGTTTAGAGGTTCAACCGGTAGTGAACCGCTATCAAACCG
>JAOQMQ010000005.1:33067051-33078917 GCA_027563845.1 Erythroxylum subrotundum | reverse complement strand
GGACACAACCCCCGACGTGCCTTCTTTGTTTTGCAGGAACTTCACGTCGAAACTCTTACGTGAGACAATCGATTCATAGATCCAAGCGGCAACGTACAGTTCAGTCAGAATCTGGCAGAACCAGTACCGATCCTGATACGGCAGCAAAATAAGTGGACTACAGTTAAATAACCTAGTTCCAAAAAAAACACAAAAAATGAATGTAAAATAGAGTTATGCAAAGAGAGAGAGAGAGAGAAACGCAAACATGAGAGAGAGAGAGACACACACAAATTGGGCGACAGCGATGACGGAAACTAGGAGAGGCAATGATTTAAGCTAGGCCGAAGTTGGAGCAGGCAAGTTCGCGACGAGCCGTGAGATGTCTCTTAGAAACTGAGTAGAAGTCTCCAAGCACTATTCCTACCTAATGGATTGATCCAAGGTAGTTATGGAGGAATCGAGGAGAGATGCGATGATGAGGAAGAGGAGAACCAAAAGAAGAAACTTTGGCAATTTCCAATGCTCTAATACTAGATGTGGACAAATTTAAATAACCACAAATCTAACTTCTGATTTATCAAACCAAATAGTACGTAACTCGGCCTACAGAACACAACACCAAACCAAATTTTTTTTTTGGCATTCACTTTTCTTCTCACCATACAACACACACTTAACTTATATATAACTAGGTTAAATAAAGACTTAATTGTGTGTAAACACTCAAACCAATATAACCAATAGATAAATGACACCTAAAACTTGGTTTAATTCCTAACAGATATTATAGGGCATGATATAACTAAAGCTATACTAGAGTTCTCAAATAATGGCCAGCTACTTAAACAAGTTAATTATACTACTTTAACTCTTATTGCTAGGGATTTTTGACCAATTAACTGCTATAATGTTTTGTATAAATGCATTTTGAAGCTAATCTGATTAAGACTAAAGGAGGTATTGGCCAGTGTTGTAAGAGATAATCAAACTGAGAATTTATTAAGAATATGTTACTCGGATTCAATTTTTCACAAAAATTTGTAGGTTGGACCATGACATATGTTTGAAGGCCTACTTTTTCAATAATCTTAATAGAGAGCTTCATAAGTACTATAAAAGTAAAAAGGTTTAAGACAAGGAGATTCCCTCAGTCTCCCCCTCCTATTTGTTGTGGTAATGGAGGCTTTTACTAGAAAGTTGAGATGTACAACCATGAATTGAAACTTCAAAAATGATCGCTATTGTAAGCAACTTCAGTTAACTAATTTGGCATTTACAGATGACATTATGCTCTTCTGTAAAAGACAGACTAGTTCTATTAAAATTATACTCGAATCATTTCATGAGTTATCTACTACTATAAGAATGTATGCTAACATGGCAAAGTCTAATATACATTTGGGAGGAGTTAAAGAGCAGGTGATGAATATAATAACTTAGTGAGTTTTTTTGTTAAATACTTAGGGGGTGCTTGATTTATGGGTTTGGAAGACATCAATGAGTATGAGAAATAAAAATGTCGATCGGTTATATATTATCATTGCATGAACAATATTTTAATATCTTAGTTTTGGGGATTATTTCATAGCCCTCAAATATACGAGGAATGAAAGTCATTCATTCCATTTTTTTTAGTAAAATAATATAATTAATTAAATATAATTAATTAGAATATATTAAATATAATTATTTAAAATTAAATATATTCTAATATAATTAATTAAAATAAATTAAATATACTTAATTATAAAATTTTAAAATTTGATGTAAAATAAAATTTTAATTAATTTTATTTTTAGCAAAACGATATAATTAATTAGAATATATTAAAATTAAATATAATTAAGTAGAATATATCAAAATTTCATATAACAATTTAACTATTTTTTCTTGAGCAAAAAAATATAATTAATTATAATATATTAAATTTAAATATAATTAATTACAATATATTAAAATTTAACATAAAACAAAATTTAAACATATTTTTATTTTTTTCCTTTCTAGTAATTAAATACAATTAATTTGAATATATTAAAATTAAATATAATTGATTAGAATATATTTCTCAATATTTTCAACAAATTAATCACTTACAATCATGCAATTAATTAGACTAATATTCCATAAAAAGTGGTGTGAAACTTGTTAGTTGTTACTCGTCCACAGACCAATCAAACACCTTACCTGCCAGTCTCCAATAGATAATGACAAAATTGTGCTACGACGAATCGTTTTGTAAATATCGGTTAAAAGCTTCAAGAATGGCAAACTAGGACTAAGCATACACTTAACACCGTATCAACAACAATCGAAATTTACTAATGTTTTAAAAATTAGTTCGGAAATTAAATCAATAAAATAAGAAGTTTCTAGTTTAAAATTTTAACTAGTATTAAATCGTTATAAATTTATATATAATAAAAATTAAATAAAATTGAATATTTTGAAATAAAATTGAAGAATAGAAGAAAGTAAAGTTTAATTAAAAAGAAAATTATTAAATAAAAATTAACTAATTTATTATAGTTTATAAAATTAATTAATTTATAAAAATTAGACTATTAATTAATGAATCAGGTGATTTTTGATAATAAATGTTATTAAGATAAACCAAACCGAAAAATTTGTCAATTCAAAATTTTTATTATCGAATGAGTGAAACGGATTCAATTTTTTAATCATTAAAATTTACTATTATAAAAATTAACAATTAAATATATATTTAAATATAAGGAGTTTGTTACAATTAGAGAATAGAGCAATCATAATTCATATGCAGATAAATGGGGTGTTTAGTAGATAGCGTTTAAGCTATATTTCAGCTGGTTAGGAGCTGGTTGAGTTGGCTGATTCAACCTTACCAGCTATTTTTTGAAAAGCTACTCCAAGTATCGTTTTAACCTATCAACTAATAAAAATCTTATTCAAAGACAATTGTGCCCTCAAACTCATATGTCATCTTAAGCAATGGTAGAACCTAAGTAGATCTTCCATAATCTCCTCAAGCCGTCTTCTCCAAACACTTAAAAATCATCGACTTGTCAATTATTATTATTATTAATTTGATTATTATTATTATTATTATTATTATTATTGTTATTGTTGTTGCTGTTGTTGCTGTTATTTATTATATATCTTATGTTTTTATTAGAGTTATAAACTTAATTTCTGTAAAATTAAATATCTGAAATTTAAATTCTTATAAAAATATTCAACGAAATAATATTTATGTTCTTATAATTTTTTAAGTTATGTGTTCATTAGTCATTTTACACATAAATAACTAATCCTAAGTAACTAATTTGATTAAATATCAATTCAATTTGATAATTATAGACAATTGTAATAACTTCATCATAATAAATTAAAATGATAGACTTGACTATAACCATAATATCCGAATTCGAATTTTGATTCACAATTTAAAACATTGTAATTATTCAATAATATAATTTGCACATTTGATAATTATTTTATCAGCATTGTTCACAAAATTCTGAGTCTTCTTTTTTTAATCTTTATCTCCGTTCATAACACCCAAGTTTGCATATAGCAGGCGTAGCAGACATAAGAGTAGGTGAAAGTATTAAATGGAGGATGTGGTGTTTCATGCATTTAGACGTGTCGATCGATGTTGCTGGCTAGCTCTAGGTCCCCTCTGCTTTTGTTTTCATGGATTTTCTGCAACGATTAGTTCTCTGTCTCAGACCTGCGTTTGTTGTAGTCATTAGTTTTCTCTGAGCCATATGGAAGAAGACGTGTGAGCCTAATAATTAATTACGATTAGAACAGAAGAATAAGAATTATATGAAGATCTTCTTCACAACAGCCGCCCCTGTATTATATTGAGATTGAATTCACATGGGTTGTGTACCCCATCGGCCTATGAGCTTTGCCTTTCAAAACCTCCACTTGCCTTTGACGATGTGCTCGTAGCCCCATTAACGTCTGGTCGATCTCTGTGCAGACTTTTGTCTTTGTTATCTCTTTGAGTTTGTACAGCCAATAGCCTAGAGGATGACAACAACAAATAGCACCAGTGAGAATCTCATTGCCTGCAAAAGTCATTATCACGCAAACTTACCCTATCAAGTAAATAAACTAATAGTCTAGAGGATAATAAATTAAACAGCGTTTAGTTTTTAAAAATTTTTAAATGTAACTTTGCTAACTAAAACTCGAGTTGAAAGTAGGACGACGAAACTAAATTACTTAACTTCACTATGCATCCGTTTGAGTGTAACGCTCCTCCGTATCGTGATAATGGATTCACCATAGTTTTGATACTATTTTGCTACCAAAATTAGAGTTAAAGGTATAACGGAACTAAATTATTTAAGTCTGAATTTGTATGAATTTAGTTAATAATTCTCAAAGACTAAATTTTGAGTAGTCACTACTCACTGGTTCACGTGCTCGTGCACACCAATTCGAGGTACAAGAATTGGTCCACAGCAGATGTAACACCCATACCTACCCCAGTTGTAATATTCAAAACATGATTTTAAGAGGTGTCTATTTGTTAATTAATCAAGAAAAGAAGGAAAGTAGTAAAATCACTATCATACATAAAATACAGGTAGGCATATGGTTTTCGTGTGAGGAGTGAATGCGTGTAGAGAATAGATTAGGAAGCTTAGGTTCACCACATTACTACCTAAATCCCTATTTACTTCTTCCCAACATATCTAATAATATAAGACAAAGTACACAATCTCACGGTAACTAAACAAATATTATCATCTCACAAGAACAAATTAGTTTATATGGTTGCTTTCGTAGTTATCTCCATTTCCAATTTTCACCATTACTTTAATTAGATAGTCTTTTCATATCGAAAACAACATTTTTATTAATTAAGGATAAGGCTACGTATTATTAGACTTCCTTAGACTTTGCGTTTTAATAAGATTTTTACTGAATTGTTGTTGATAATCTCAATCTCTCTTTTTAACATAAAATGTATCATTATGTTAATAATAATAATATTGAATGGGAAGCTCTCAAGGGGTATGGTTCGATGGTTGAGAGCGGGGCTTGACTTCGGTTAGGTTCCAGGTTCGATTCCATGCCAGCCCCTCTTGTAAGAGCCTGGAGCAGCCGAGGTTTTATCTATAGGTGGAGAACTAGTTGAGCCCTCAATAATGAGGTACGCCGGCTTGACCCGCTTGCGAAGTGGTGCGCCAGTTGAGCCCTCAAAGAGGTGTGCCCCCTTATGGGGTTTCCTTGAATTAAAAAAAAAAAAAGAATGGGAAGAGATGACTAATATCTTTTAATTATATTATTTATTAATCATGGTAAATCACCCATTTTATTTGACTACATTATTAACTCAACTAATTACAATACGTTCATGAGGTGATCAATTATACAATAATAAGTAGGAAAATTTAGATGACTAGTAATTGATAGGTTTTAGCATTATAAATAGTAAAAAATTAACTTTTTATTTAATAATAATAATTATTATCAAATCTCATTAACTTGGCCACCAAGTGGAAGTATTCCAATTATAAGGTTGTAAGCAATGTTTTAAGAACGAATCGGTTCGGTCGGTTTAACAGTGAAAACTTTGAACTGACTAATTTTTTTAGTTTGATTTAGTTTAATAATCTTTATTGTTAAAAACTGATCATTTTATTAATTAATCAACTATTTTTTAAAACCAATCAGCCTATAAAAACTAAAATAAGCCAATTAATTTTTATTTAACAGTCTCTTTTTATTTAAACTTTAAATTTTTGAATATATAAGGATAATCTTATTCAATCATTTTTAAATTGTTTAATTTTATTCGATCTTTAACCAGTTTTATAACTATCTAATATCGGTTAAATATTTTAAATCTTAAACCTTTTATCTTACCGATTTAACTTCAGGTCCGATTTTGAGAATATTGGTTTAGCATGATAGTAAATAACAATTATAAAATTAAATGAATTTTAGACTCAATTTTATAATTATTATTCACTAATTTTTTTAGTGGTTGTCATAATTAAATTTAAAAAGTATTTTATTCAAATAATTGATAATATTAATCAGAATCTGGACCACATCTTTCCACGAATTTATCATTTCCATAATTTCCTTACAAGCCATCTAAGTTGTCAACATAAAATCCTATTTCTTGTGGTTCCATAGAAACGGATTGGTTGGACCCACACTAAATTGTTCACTAGCCCTGGAAATTATATTCTCTTCTTTCAAGATTTCTACACACAACTGTTCAAACTCACTCAACCACTGTAATGTTTCTTGTGTCCCTGAACAAACTGGTCCCTCAACCACGTTATTTTGTATTTTAGTCTTCTAATATTAAATCTTAAATCCTTAAAAGTTGTCAGTAAATATATAAAATCAATTAAGTTAGTTTCATATAACAGTTTAAGATTTAAATTGGCCTCACATAACAGTTTAAGCTATTGTAATGAAACGGTTATTTAATATAATATCATAGCCTTTGTGATTAAGTAGTCGTATGTTCAAATTCTACTACTCACCTATTATTCAGCACAAGATAGAGTGAGTACGTACAAATTTTAAGTCCAAAAAACTAAAAAAAAAAAACACTAGTGAATATATAAAAATAATTAAATTGATCTCACCAACGTAAGCTGATTTGACTTAAGTGAATAGGCAGAGTTTGCACTTAAGCAACAGCTTTTGAGTTATATATTAAATGCCAAAGAAGTAGAGTTTGGCCCTCTAAACTTGGTGGAACTATAGAGCTAACAAAGCGGTGCAACTCCTCTCACCTAATATATATCACAGCGATACGCTAAGCAAAATAAGGGTTGGAGGCTTGATGTACCAAACACACTAACCCCTTTCTGTCTTTCTGTCTGATACTATAAATTCTTAGCTAAAAAAAAGTACTGCAACTAAACACCAACGACACAAGATTCACAAATGTCTCATGAAGAACGTCCGAAGATATCACAGGTAAAAGCAGCGACGGTGGCCTGTGACAAATTGCCACTCTTTGCGGCCAATCAACAAATGGAGCTCCAGAGGTACGCAAGAAGATCAAGAACTGGTTCTTCTCCTACTCTTGCACAGCTACTGATGCATGTAGAAGAGACACAGAGCGATATCTCCAACTACTGTACTCCTGTTCATCATCAGGCTCTCGAGCTTGGGAATGCTTGTAGCTCGATGCCTCCTTCAAATAACCCTTTTGTTCTTTCTTTCAATAATTTGACCTACAGCGTGAAAATTGGCAAGAAGTTCTCGTTTCCGTTTTGTGGAAAGAGCTCGACTACGGAGATGGGCACGAAGGTTCTCTTGAATGGCATATCTGGTGAAGCTAGAGAAGGAGAGATCATGGCTGTTCTTGGAGCTAGTGGAGCTGGTAAATCCACGTTGATTGATGCTCTCGCGTACCGGATATCGAAAGAGAGCTTGAAAGGGTCGGTGACTTTGAACGGTGAGGTGCTCGATTCCCGACTTTCTAAGGTGATATCTGCTTATGTTATGCAAGATGATCTCTTGTTTCCGATGTTGACTGTGGAGGAGACACTGATGTTCGCCGCGGAGTTCAGGCTTCCACGTTCACTTTGCAAGTCGAAGAAGAAAGCAAGAGTTCAGGCCTTGATTGATCAATTGGGCCTACGCAGCGCAGCCAACACTGTGATTGGCGATGAAGGGCATAGAGGTGTGTCGGGTGGTGAAAGAAGACGAGTTTCTATTGGGACTGACATAGTTCACGACCCTATCCTCCTGTTTCTCGACGAACCGACCTCTGGACTAGACTCCACTAGTGCTTACATGGTGGTCAAGGTCTTGCAGCGAATCGCACAAACTGGAAGCATTGTGATCATGACCATTCACCAACCAAGTTACCGAATCCTGAGCTTGCTCGACCGTTTGATCTTTCTATCACACGGACAAACCGTGTACAGTGGCTCTCCAACTAACCTTCCCGCTTTCTTTGCTGAATTTGGCCATCCAATTCCAGAGAACGAAAACAGAACCGAGTTTGCTTTGGATTTGATTCGTGAACTTGAAGAAGTTCCAGGAGGAACCAAAACCTTGGTTGAGTTCAACAAGTCCTGGCAAGCCGTGAAAAATCCAACCAACAATCTACCAAACACATCAAAACTCTCCCTCAATGACGCAATAAGCGCAAGCATTTCCAGAGGCAAACTAGTCTCTGGTTCCACCAACGATTCGGCTTTATCATCCTCAGTCCAAAAGTTTGCAAACCCGTTTTGGATTGAAATGATAGTTATAGCCAAAAGATCCATGTTAAACTCACGAAGGACACCTGAATTGTTCGGGATTCGATTAGGTGCTGTTCTTGTCACAGGCCTGATCTTAGCCACCATTTTCTGGAAGCTTGACAACTCTCCAAGAGGTGTTCAGGAACGTATAGGCTTCTTTGCTTTTGCTATGTCCACCACTTACTATACTTGTGCAGAATCTATCCCAGCGTTTCTCCAGGAACGTTACATATTCATGAGAGAAACAGCTTACAATGCTTATCGTCGATCCTCATACGTTCTGGCTCATTCAATCATCTCCATTCCTGCTCTAATCTTCCTCTCCATAGCCTTCGCTGCAACAACCTTCTGGGCTGTTGGGCTCGCCGGAGGATTTTCAGGGTTTCTCTTCTTCTTCATCACAATCTTAGCTGCATTTTGGGCTGGAAGTTCTTTTGTCACCTTCCTCTCGGGTGTTGTCTCTCATGTCATGCTCGGTTTCACCATTGTTGTGGCCATTCTAGCCTACTTTCTACTCTTTAGCGGATTCTTCATTACTCGTGATCGAATCCCTCCATACTGGCTATGGTTTCACTACATCTCTCTAGTTAAATACCCATATGAAGCAGCTCTACAAAATGAGTTTCATGATCCTACAAAATGCTTCGTTGAGGGCGTTCAGATGTTCGACAACACACCTCTTGGAGGGGTTCCATTGTCAGTGAAGCTGAAGCTGTTGCAGAGCATGAGCAACACTCTTGGTGTGAACATCACAAGCAATACTTGTATAGTCACAGCATCAGACATACTAAGACAACAAGGGATCACGGATCTAAGCAAATGGAATTGTCTTGGGATCTTAATTGCCATGGGATTTTTCTTCAGAGCTCTTTTCTATGTTACTTTGTTGTTGGGGAGCAAGAACAAGAGAAGGTAAATAAGATTGGTTTTTTGTGGGTCTTCTACAAGTTTATCAAGTAATAGAGATCGAGGGAGGGAAGCCATAGCCAACCTTCTCCTCTTAATCATAGTTGGATTATATTTCCTTTGGCATGATTTGCGGTTTCATCTTGGAAGTCTATCACTGTATAAGCATTTCAACCCACAATTTGTCTGTAGTAGTTTCTTTTTACTCTTGCGTCATTTTTTCTATAAACTTTGTGTCTAGAATTGGCAAAATAGGCCTCGACTCGGCCTAGGTTGACTGATCTCGGGTTGAGACTTGAGAGGGCCAATTCGAAACTCCATCTGAATACTTTCGTCAAAACGACGTTATTTTAGTGTAATTTATTTAAAATAGTATAATTTTAGTTTGTAATTTTAAAAAACTTAAAGATCAAAATATTGGACAATTATATAAAAACGATATCGTTTTAACGACCCAAACACTTTGACCCCATTCATTACCATTCTTGACAACAAAAGAGTAAAGACCACTAAATAATGGCCATATAATTAATTCATATTTTTACCGTTTAACATATTATGGTATAACAAAAACATAAATGTGGATACTAAGAAAATACCTTCAAATGTAACCTATTTTTTTTTATAACATTGCAAATATAATACCGAATTTAGTTTTAGTATCAATATTAGTCAATATTGGGTATCGCTCAAAAAATTATTTTAACATTATAAAATAAAATTTAAATTTTATAAAATTACAAAATAGTCCATCAGTAACAATAATAACAACAACTCAGTAAAAGTCTCACTAATATGTGGGGTCTGGAGAGGTCTAGTAATGTACAGTCTTACTCTTAACTGGTAAAAAGGTTGTTTTTGATAAACACTCATAACTATATATACATATATATAAATAATAAAATAATAATAATTAAAAATAAAATAGACATAAATGGTAATAATAATAAATAAATACGTATAAATAAAAATATAAAATAAGTAATATAATAAATAATACAATTAACATAGAAGAAGGTAAAGAATATAAATAAATATAAGCTTAAAAATAAGTAAATAAAATACAAAAAGAAAGAAAACAAACAAACAAATAAATCATTACAAGAAAATATTTAAGCTAAGTAAGAAAATGTTTAGGTTAAGTAAAAAAAATGTTACGGTAAGAGGGAAGTACTATTTATTAAATGTTTGTACTAAATACAAGACATAAGATACGAAGTAAAAAAAGTTCAAAAGAACTATGAGAAATAGAAGAAACTCTCTATGTGAGATTCTTTACCTGTATCCTAGTATGCTAAAGTTTTCTATTGAGGACTATATCCTTGGTAAGTTCCAGCAGAGCATATCATTCTTAATCAACTCTCCCCCATTCTTCTTAGGCTTTCCTTTTTTACTCTTACAATCTCTAAGTATAATCTTTTCACATCTTCTCACTGAAGCATCACGGTGTCTCCTTTTAACATGTCAAAATCACCTAAGCCTTGTCTCTGTTAATTTTCTATTGACATAAGTGACCTTTACTTTGTCTCTTATCATTACATTCCTAACCTTATCCCTCCTAGTAAGATTGTGCATCTACCGAAGCATCCTCATTTTTGCCACCATGAACTTAGGACTATGCACCTGTTTGATAAGCTAATACTCTACTCTATAAAAGCATGGCTGACGTAACCGCTTAACAATATAATTTACTTTTGAGCTTGAATGGTATCTTCTTGTCACATAAAAATTCCGATGCACTTCTCCATTTAAGTCACTCTAATCTGATACTGTAAACTATGCATTCACCGACCTCTCTATTACTTTGGATGATAGATTCTAGATACTTAAAATACTATTTTTGTGTTATAACTTCTGAACAATCTTTACTTCCATATCAGAAGCCATTCTATGGCCCAAAAAATTACACTTTAAGTATTCAGTCTTAGTCCTGCTCAATTTAAAGCCCTTCAACTCTAATGCATCTCTTTAAAATTCTAGCTTGACATTGATACCCTCTTTTGTCCCATCCATTAAAACAATGTCATCAATAAACAACATACACCAAGGCACATTCTCTTGAATATTCTTGGTGAGCTCATTAATCACTGTTGCAAACAAAAGGGATTTAATGAGGAACTTTAGTGTAGCCCAATATAGATAGAAAATTTTTTTGTGTCTCCTCCTACCATCCTTACTCTAGTCTTTACGCCTCCATATGTATCATTAACAACCTGTATATAGGTCATAATAATTCCTTTAGCTTCTAAACACCTCCATGTTATTTCCTAGGGTAACCTATCATACGCTTTCTCTAAGACAATAAAAACCATGTGTAGGTTATGTTATCTTTCCCTGTAGTATTCCATTAATCTTCTGAGGAGATGTAAAACTTCCGTCTTAGACCTTCTTGGTATGAAGTCAAACTGGTTCTCTGAGATAGGAACATTCTTTCTCACCCTTTTCTTAATCACCTTCTTTTATAACTTCATGGTATGAGTAAGTAATTTGATGTCTTTATAGTTGCTATAACTTTGGATGCCTCCTTTGTTTTTATATAAAGGTATTGATAAACTAAGTCTCCACTCATCCAACATTTTAGTAGACTTGAGGATCACATTAAAAAACTTAGTTAGCCAAGTAAAACCCTACTTGCCTAGGCTCTTCAACACTTCTTTGAGTATCTCATCAGGCCTTATTACCCTTCTACTCTTCATCTCCCTCAAAACTCTTTTAATTTCTTCCTTTGTAATATCTCAGCAACAAGTAAAGTT
>JAOQMQ010000005.1:33019608-33033356 GCA_027563845.1 Erythroxylum subrotundum | reverse complement strand
TAAAATCAAGTGTTCTTTACTTTTCTGCATTTTACATACCTGCAAAATAACAAAGTTTATCAGTTTGTGCTTGAAAAGAGAACAGAGCAGTGGCTTTAACCCAACAGTAGTGAACTGAACTTTTCGCCTGTTCCGTCATTTATCTCCATTAAAGTAAATGCAGGATCTCCATTGGACTCATGATGCTTGTAGAAGTGAAATCAACTTTATGCTTTTTCAGGTGGATATAGTTTATATTCCGTTTGTTGTTGAACGAGCTCAGATATTCTTATCTGAAGTTTGTAAGGACGATGTCACGTCAGGTCGGCCTAAGCTATCCACATGGATTGAGGTATGTGTGTTTAGTTTGTAATTACAATTCATCAGGCAATGAACAGAGGCCACAAGTTCTGTTGATTATGATTATTCTGTGCAGGAAATGAACCAGGTTGATGCTTATAAGCAAACAAAAAGTGATCGCAGGGAGATCATTGAATTTTACAAGCACCGGTTCGGTAACTTTCCACAAAGACTTTTTCTATAGATTCATTATGATCTTCACTTAATGATCAATGGAGAATGCATATATTTATTTACAACAGTCTTTGCTTGCAGTCCCAAGAGGAGTGAGCTTGCCATTTCCAGTTCCATTCCAAGTGTACACGAGGAACAAGCAACTTGATCAAAGGATGAATCTCAACTTTTACAACCATTTTAAAAAGCTTTGCAAACATCTCAAATATGTATCTTTTGATCAACGTATCGTTTGTTTTTAGCAACTTTGGTTGTGAATGGTTTAAAGATTAGACACATTTCAAATTTTCCTTGAAGAGTACTTGTGGAGGTACTTGGTAGATTATGACAGAACCATAGCACACTAACCTGGTTGAAACCTATGAACAGTAAGATCTAGCACCAGGAAGTTAAGGCAAGAGATTATATGGAGTAAAGTTACTAAAGATGCAGAAATGACATATACAGTGATTTATCCGGAGTGGAACAAAATTTGAAGGGAAGGCAGAAAATTAGTACAATGAAAACGAAACTCAGGCCTTCTGTGATGGACATAAATACAAGGATACTATTATATAACTACGATTCTACTTGCAAGCCAATCCTGACGAGAACTCACTTGCAGTTTTAGTATGTTAAGCTTACTTCCCTCCCTGGTTTGATTTGTCTTGACACCAATCATCGTTGAGATTTACTGCGCATTGGTGTTCTGGGAGGGGTGCCAGGAGCCAAGCGAGAACTCTGGATATGTTTTGTTTTAAGATCAAATGTCTGGGAAGCAAGGTAGCCCAAAGCTGTGACCACATCAGCTATGGCAGGTCGCAGATTAGGCTGGTCTTGAACACACATGGCTGCAACAGCAACGGCTTGATACAATCCCCTCGGTGGATACTGACCTTGAAGCATTGGATCTGCCATGTTCGAAAACTTACTTCTTTCTTTAAATAAAGGTTTTGCCTGCAATAAAAGCCAAGAGTATATAAGCTACGTTAAAATGAACACATTGGTTCTAAGAACAATAAGCATATCCTGGAAAAGAATTCCAGAAAGATATGTGAAAAAGCTCACCCAAGCGACAAGATTCTGCTCCCCTGTAGCTTTAGAATGGTCAATCGCTCTCCTGCCTGTAATGATTTCCAGAAGAACAACTCCAAAGCTGTAAACATCTGACTTCAAAGTTAGTTGACCTGTCATTGCGTACTCTGGAGCGCAGTATCCGTAAGTACCCATAACCCTTGTAGATACATGGGTGTTATCTCCAACAGGTCCCAGTTTAGCCAAACCAAAATCAGATAACTTAGGATGATACCCTTCACCAAGCAAAATGTTGGAGCATTTTAAATCTCTGTATATCACAGGAGGGCTTGCCTTATCATGCAAATACTCCAACCCTTTTGCTGCCCCAGCAGCTATTTTCATTCTTGTGCTCCAATCAAGTGGTTTCTTACCAGGTGAAATCTCTGCAAATAAAGCAATTAGGACTAAGAAGAAGATAAAAATATGAAAGGGATTGAAAAAGGGGTAAGAAGTTGAACACACTTACCATATAAATGGTCTTCTAATGATCCTAGAGGCATATACTCGTACACCAATAGCCTTTGATCTCCATCAGCACAATAACCAATTAAATTAACTAGATTAGGATGGTGGAGTAAACTTAGCATCAACACTTCAACAAGGAATTCCCTGTTTCCCTGCAAACCATTACGATCAAGTTGCTTGATGGCTACTACCTGAAACAATCATTGATAAGGTTAAGATTTTCACACACTTTACAACTCGCTGCATATCATAATTGATGCTTCTATTCTTTGTTAGTGATAGAATTTCATACGCTCATATCATGATCCTTACGCAAAAATTACACCTTTATCATTTAGAAATTGAAGGCAAACTGAAGAAAATGATGAGAATATAACTCACCTGATTAATGGTTTCCAAACGCCCTTTATAAACTCTTCCAAAACCTCCCTCCCCCAACAAACACTCTGCCTTGAAATTTTTAGTTGCAGTTGCCAACTCGCGAAATGAAAAGATTTGTGCGGCGATGCTATCTGGACCTCCACGTTTAGAGGATTCTTTATCTTTCAAAGGGGAACCCATCCTAGATCTCTCTGCATCAACAAACCATGACCGTAAAAACTCGAATCACCATCAAGAAATCGAATCCGTGCTTCAAATTTGCTTTCCAATTTAAAGCAAATTCTCAATAACGAGAACAAAAACCCCCGCAACAAATACAGAATCCCTCTGCTAAGGAACTAAAGACTACATACACGAACAACTGAATAGTGAATGAACCAAGAAATCACATCTCAAAAACCCCTTTGACTTTGCAAAAGAACCAAACTTCCGACCACTACACAACCACCCGGATAAGGGAACGCGAGAAACTCACAATGGAATACAAATAACATGAACTAAATCAAATTCCAACAGACTTTAAGACAACAGCCAAAGGATTACACTGTCATAACTCTATGGCCGGCTCAACACACGTAACAAATGTAAAGAGCAATACTATAGGGGCATAAACACGAACCTGAAGTGAGTTTGATCTGATCAAGTGGCTTCTGGGTCATGATCGTCGGTTTCTTCTTCTTCTTCGAGTTTGACATACCAGAACAGGGAATCCACCCCATAACGCTCTTGCTCTCTCTCTCTCTCTCTCTCTCTTCCTTTATCTATACAATTTTAACAGCAATACTCTGTAACCTCCAAAGGTGAAAAATCCAATATCCCAGGTGGTGTCAAGTAGCCATGGAAGCACAAAGAATGGGGAGCGAGAGAGAGAGGGAGGGAGGGACGGAGAGAGACAGACACCCAGGTTTGTATTTACCTTAGTTCCGACAACATATATTATATCGTTCTTTCCGTTTAGTTTTAATGTTTTTTAAAACTTGGAAATTCGGCGATTGGCCTAAAACGGTCTAATCAGGCCAGTTCCAACTCAAACGTTGTCGTTTACGGATGATGGGTCCAAGAATCATGAATATTATTAAATCCACTGAAACTACCACGTAGTCAAAAGGAATTATTACTTAATGTACGCTCTGAGATGGTGGAGCTCCATGGACTTCAACGAGGATGAGTTACAGCTTAGAGGGTCCCTTTTTATTTAATGTGTCGGTCAAACCGCTTTAGAAAACCCGCCTTTTTGTTTCAATTATTTACGGCTTTGAGTTTAAATTTCATCAACGACGTTCCGACACACGTTACGGATAATCAATCATAAATAAATTCCTAACCTTTTCATATTTAAATCTCTAATAAATTTTTAAATTAAATAATTCAATTCAAATATTATATTTATTAACATAATTTGCAAGAGAATATTAAATAAGTGATTATATTTTAAACATATAAAAAACTTGATTTCAACTAAATATTGACGATGATAATGATATAATCTCGTTTTGAAGGCATCTAGGAAGGGTCATAATATACGTAACATTTTCTTTGTTTTTAACAAAAAGGTTGTTTATGTTATTTGAATATATAACCTTACGATCACAAAAGAGCAACTTTACGTAACTCGACAAATATATTAATTATATATAATTACTAATTTATTTGTTGTAACGTACTCAAATTTATGCTAATAAAGACTAAGAGTCACGTAACGTTTCTAAATATTAGTTTTTACGATAGTTATGTTAACAAAATATTAATAAAAGTAATATATTAAACTTGATTGTTTGATTTTTAAAAGTTCAGAAACTTAATTAAACATTTAAAAATATTAGAAATAAAATTAATATTTTCAATTTATTGTCATTTAAAATATATTTTAAATTATTGGTTTAATAAATAATAGATCACTAATTACTAATACTTTAGTAAATGGAACCTTAATAGAAGTACTAATATCTGAATATTTGAATATTTGAATATTGTCTTCAAGAAAATACAATGGATCAATTTCTTAAGATATGTTTTTGCTAACTCAATCACACATTTAAAAGAAACAAACCTTTCCTATATTTTAACAAATCCTAAAATAATTCAAAATTTTAAATTTCTCTAAAAAAGCTCTTTTTAATTTTTAAAAAAATTCACTTTCTTAAACTTCAGTTAAAAAATAATGACAAAATACACTCAGTATAAATAAACATAAACTAATCAAATGATAACCCAACTTAATTCTTAAATTTGATATGGACTAATTAAAATTGACTTAATTAATAATTTATGATATTTATAATAAATTATTAGTTTGAGTCATATTTAATCAGTTCGTGTTTAAATTGAATTGTTGGATAAACAATATTTAATTAGTTTTTTAGATATTCAAATTGCGAATATTTTGTTATTTTTCTAATCAACATTTAAGAATTTTTTTTAAAAAATTCAAAATTCACTATAATTTTTAATTTTAAAATATATTCTAATTTTTTAAAAAAATTATAAAAAGTGTCATATTAATGTGACTGAAAAATATGATTCAATATAAATAATGGAAAAGTGTAGATCAAATAGAGCATCATTTGCTGTTTAATCTCAATAATAATTATTATTTTAATCGTTTATTAAGAAGTGGTCAAACTGTTTAAAGATTCAGCCAATCCTTGACCATGCCAGAGTAGCATGACCTAGCTTGCCGTCCATACTGGGGACCACGACAAGACTCTGCCTTTTTCAAAGTAAACTAGTTCAATACTTCAATGCCATGTTCCTTTTTCTTTGTGGGTTAAATATGATTCGTGTGGCTTGACCAAGTACGGAACAAGTTTACGACCTGTTCGGCTCGGTTCGATTTTTTTTTTTTTTTTTTATAAAATGAAATATAATTGTTCAATTTTTCGATTCAATTTACTTTAATAATTTTTGTTGTTAAAAACTAATCATTGTATTAACTAATTGGTTAATTTTTATTAATTAATACATTTTTATAACTAAAATAAATCAATTAATTTTCATTTAATAATTTTTTAAATTCAAATTCAAATTTTTTCATGGGTAAGGACAATCTCTTTCAATCATACTTCAAATTCTTTAATTTTATTCAAACTTTAGCCAGTTTTATAACGGTTTAATACCGATTGAACCTTTTAAAACTTAAATCTCTTGTCTCACCAGTTTAACTTTCGGTCTGATTTTTAAAACATTGATACATTTAAATTAATTAAATTAAAAAATATTACGTTAAAATATTTTAGACTTGATCAAACTTCAAATTAAACTTATTTGAACCTGGACTTGATCAATCCATTATCATTCCTATTTTTCTTTACTTTAAATCTCATCCTCAAGTGTTTTCTTTGTTTGTGACCCAACGGTCAAACACTTGAATGTGCATTGGCCCACATCTTAGGCACAGTTATACAAGGACACTGCTAGCTTTTCAACTTTGAAGACCATAAGTTGAATCTCTAAGCTCATTGCCACTTCCTCTGGAAGACTGGAAATTCATTGGTCTCCACGGAAGATTTGTGGCTTTCAGTTCTACAATAAGTACCATTTTGTACAGTAACTCTGAGAGTGAGTGATTTGATATTATTCTTTTAATTATTAATTTCTTATACTTTAAAAATTATCACTTATGCTTAAAATATTATTTAAATATCACACAATTTTGTGTTTCGTTGTTAATTCGATTAATTAAAATAACATCATTTTATTTAAAAGACAAAACAAAACATTTGGAATTTTTCGAGCTCAATTGGAGTTTGCCTATAGCCACAAAGAAGTAAAATTTTAAAATGAAGCAAGATCAATAAGCATATGACAAGGAAGACATATGTATATATATATATATATATATATATGGGGATATAGCCATTTGGTGAAAGTTGGTAGGAACCTGAGATTGTTTTACATATTACATGACAGATTTACCAGAGGGATGTACTTATTCTGCTTTAATTGGAAATTTATTAGGACAGGAAAATCAGAACTAGCTGGCTAAAGACATGTAAGATGTAAGGTTTTTAGTCCAGAGTTGGAGATTATGGTTTCTGCAACTCAGCTTCTGATGCTGCTGAAGTTGAACTCTTAAGAGGCATGTCATGGTTATGCTTCCCTTCGTATGTTGTAATGAAAGCTCTTGGATCATCCGAAGCTCTTTCCACGTACTTTCGAACGTTGCATTTGAGACTGGTACATCTGTAGTAACTTCTGCAAGGAAAAGGAAAGGAGATTTTGCTATGAGCAAAGCAGCAGATAACAAGAAGAACAATGCAACAGATTCTGAAACCTGGGGTATGCATTTCCCTTCACGACTTTCTGCCCGTACTTTCTCCATCTAAAACCATCTCCAAAAATCTCTGAATCTGTGGAATTTTGCACCACAACACGGGGTTCTGTTGCACCATCCTCTGCTACTCCAGCTTCAACAGATTGGTTTTCATTCTTCCTAGAAGGTAAAATGTGCAAAAGGGTATGACAAGTTGACAACTTTTGATTAGATGATGCATGTATTCGCAAACTCATACCTTCTTTTACTTTTGGGCTCAGAATCTTCTTCCTCCAATCTCTTCCCAGCTTCATCACATTCTCCACTGAGGTCACAAGAGTTGTCCGAAGTTCCTGCACCGACATTGGTTGATCCAGTTCGAGCAGGATCATGAGATGGTGGAGCTTTACTCTGATAAGTGGAACTGCTGCGTAATCTTGTGTCATTCTGAGTTTCAACTCTACTTTCAGAACCTTCATTTAGGTTACTACTCCACAATGGGGTGTTAATTGCCTCCTGATCTGCACCTTGTGTTCCTGATGAGTTTCGTTTAGGTAGCTGAGGCTTTGGATGGTTGTGTTCACCCCTGTAGACTATTTCTGCAATCTGCCCATCAAATGATCTCTCAACCTTCTTTTTCACTGGACAATTCGGATGTGTGCATTTGTAGTAACTTCGCGGGTACTCGCTTCCTTTTACTTGCTTTTGCCCGTACTTCCTCCAATTGTAACCATCATAAGAAGGTCGATCTGTATTTGCAATAGGTGCTGAACTTTTTGTATCATCTTCTTGATTATGAATCATCAATCTTGAGGACTCAATTGTCTGATCAGTGTCTGCAACAGATGGAATTTTCTGAAGATTTGAGGCACGTTGGGATGCAAAACTGTTTCTTTCTTGATTTGTTTGACACACACGACTGTCAGCTGATGCCAGTGTTTGATGTTGACTCCTATTAAAGTTTCCCTGAGAAATAACTTTTTGAACTCAGGATACCATAATCTGATTATTCAGCAAAATTCAAGATCATGGTTAGAAAGGAAAGTGATCCCTAATGGAAAAGTTGAATATTAACTCCACATTAGCCATATCAGAAGAAGAAGAAAATAAAGCTACTAACCATATTAGCCAAAAGAGATACAGTTGTCTTTGATACAAGTTTAGCATGTGGTTTATATACGACCGTGGGCTGGCAATCTGATTTTGAACCTCTGTCAGGTGTATCACAAGCTACCGATCCAGAGGGTTTAGCCTGAAATTTTCAAAAGCCATGGAAATTCGGCAGATAATCAGTATTGAACATGAACGAAATTGAGTAACTCTGACAGAAAACCTGTGAAGAAGGCAATGCAGCTGCAGGACGATTAGTCGTTGGCTTGAACCTCACTGTCTTTGGTCTAATGGCAGGAATTGTAGTTTCCGAGCACACATTTGGGGGTGAAGCATCAATAGCACCGGTAAGGAGCTCTGTGAAGGATCTAAAATTGGAGCATTTAGGCCTGGATGCTACCGGTTTAGCTACGACAACCCTGTCTGGTTCCTTGATCTCCATTTCAATATAAGTATCTGGAATAAATATCAAATTAATGGTGAATGACACACCAATTCGACATCATGAAATGTGTTATTGCTCTGCATGGAAAAATAGAGAATATGAGTCTAAACTGACATGAAGAAAGAACAGAAAGTATAAAAAGTACTATCATATCACAACCAGCAGTCTACATTTGTAACTAATTGGCATATTGTAATCCGAAAATTATTTTTCTCAGCTAATTGAACAGCTGTAGCATCTTATGCATACACTCTTTGTGTTAAAGTTTTCAACATAGAAGCACAGATTCTTGCATGTAAGTATCCAAATACTTCTTTTTCCTTCGGACTCGAGTAGCTTACCTCCGAAACAAAGAAAAGGGACTCAAATCAAGCACTATGAGTAAAATCTGGCAACATGAAAGGTGCAAGAAAAACAGGGCTATGAAAAGTTGAAGAATACAGAAATAACATTTAAGAGCGAACTGATTAAACTGAGCAGAAATAAGACTTGAACTCTTCTTGAATTCTTGTACAATGGAATTGAAGACTGGTTATCACCACTCATTGAACCTATTTCTACCTCAATCACACATGCTTTTATCCCTCTCCATTGAAATACCATCTTCAACGTATGTGCCAGAAAAAAGATTAAAACCCTTCTGCATAAAAAACAGACCAGCTGTACACATAAAGTGCTTTCTTTGTGTATGGACAAAGTGCAGTAACAGGAAACTAATTCTCTTAACAACCTCCAACTTTGCAAACGAGCAATATGCTTCTGATTGAGTGGCCATCTTTACAACTAATTACTGACAGAAGGAATAATCTGAAACTACTTCCAGGATCCACATATCAATTGTTTACTCAAATCTCTTACATTTCGTAATAACATTAAAAACACAATTAGTTGAATTTATGCACCCACAGATTTTCATGCAACCCAGTAAAGGCCATTTCAGAAAACCTCAGTAGGCAAGGGCATTGCCAAAACTCCACACCATAACCAAATAAGCGCTGTTGGTGAATTGTATCAGCACAGTCAATAAGTTCAACAAACAGTTCTTCAGGATTCAACACCAACCCGGATTTAGTCTAACTAATTAGAAGTCTTTCTCAACACAGAAAGTTTATGCCCTCTTGCTCATACTTCACCGATAAACCCCTGTTCTATCCAAGTAATAGGAAAACTTCAGATGAAAAACTAGAGTAACAACTATTTCCAAATTTATTCACCACAAAGCATCCCAAATTGCACCTAAACGCTTTGGCCTCTAGGCAATAGTTATATATTTCCTAAAAGTAATTACCAGTTTACAGGCAACTCCAAAATCTTTGGAAACTTGGGTTGTATTATTTTGGTTGTTTCTGATAGTTTATAATAGTTTTCTTGTGAAAACTCGCTTGCTTCCAAAGACTAGAGACAGATGAATCTGAACCACCAGAATATTCAGCATCACGTCATCAGAAACTTATATTTCACTTTTACAACCTTCGTGCTCCTCGATTAACAATATTCCTACGATTATCGCTCCATATTTTTGCATCAAACTCTCAAGTCAAGACGAGTCATGCCAAGATTTTAACTTCTCTAAAGAAAACGAGAAGTCTCCTCAAGAATCAAGAAAAGAAGAAATTTTATATGAACAAGAGCCACCAGATAACCATAAACAAACACTTCAATACGTTAGTGGAAGAAGCCATAGAGTTCTGCAGAAAGAAAAAAGAGATCTGAAGAAAAGTTTCGAACTTTTCCCGACCGAAGAATAGATATGGACTTGTAATTTAGAGGGTTGAAAACAGCATTTAATCCTTCAGATCCAAACAACTATTCCTGGTAAGAACATAAGCCATAGACCAAATTCAAAGAGCATATAATTACAAACAAGAGAAGACATGGTAAGAGACAAGGAAGCCAAACCAAACCACAGTCAAAAGTGCTGAAAACCTAGGAGTTGATATGCTTCCACGAATCCCATTTACTTCTTAAGCTCACGAACATCAACAAAATCTGCATTCCGAAAACAGGAAGTTGAACAAAAGTAAATAATCTGATATGAAGCTCAACAAGTGACGATATCACAAGTGCAACAACCTTACCTTGAAAAAACGCATTAACCTTAACCAGTTCTGTACATCCACGTAAATACATATAACAAAGGACAAAGCTCATATTAATAGACAACACACTTTTATCTTTCTCATTGCAGCTCACTTCGTCTTCTTCCCTTGAGCCAAAAACAGCCCAAAAATGTGAACTTTTACTGGATTCTCAGTTCATACAGTAAGAATGAAGTTTTTAAAAGTACCCTTTTAACAAGAGAGAGGAGGGAAGCTTGCCCTTTTAAAGCTTCTGCATAAACCAGTTTTTTTATTAAAGAGTAGAGAAGAAAGAGTTAAAAAGGAAAAGATGGAGAATGCCAAAGCAACTGTTTCTGATTTTTTTCCCCCTTAGTTTTTAGAAAGTTTTTATCTGTTTTTTTCTCTGAATTAGCAATAGTCTATGTATGTTCTCTTCTTCTTCTTCTTCTTCTTCTTCTCTTAATTTTTCGTTTTTTTATTCTTAGTTTTGGTTGGGAAAGGTAAAGCTAACGTGACGGTACGGCCAACTAACTATCTCCTGCTTCTGAGTTCTGGGTTTGACTTTTCTATGTTTTCCAAACTCAACAGAAAAACTCAATTTTTATCATTATTAATTATTATTATCATTTTTTTATCATTTAAAAACAAGCTCTCCGTTAGTTATGAATAAGACCGCATACTAATAGACCTTCTTAAATCCTGCGTATTAACAAGATTTATATTAGATGTTGTTGTTATTTTTTCAATTTTTTAATTAAAAATATAGTAACAAAATAGTGTTTTAATACAAATTAAAAAAATTTCGAAACCATAAGAAAAAATACAAAGTCTTACTTTTAACCGGTATAACATTTCTTCAAAACAATGACTCTGTTTTTTCTTTTTTTCGGATGATAAATATTTATCAAAATATAAAGTTTGAATCAAACTCGTGTTCGAATAGTAATTAAGGTGTTAATGTGAGCTCTTTCCTTCTTAATCAAATAGATTCATGTCCAAAAGGGAATTTTTATTAAGTAATGTTATATTAACATCATATATTTAAAAATTTTACTAAGTAAATTCTAAATTTTTAAAAAATTATAATAAAAATATTCTATAAACTTTAAACTTTTAAATACACGATTTAATTACATTAATTAGTTAAACAAAATTTATAAAATTTCATATTAAATTTTAATTTGTAATTTTATGAATTATCTATAATTAAGTTCTCTAAAATTTATAAATTTCTATTTAGGATTTTTAAAAGAATTAGATATATTTGTAACAAAAATTAATGGAAATGAAGTATTTTTAATAAATACATATTAACATTATATTATGACCCTCTTCAGACCTCGTAAAACAGAGGGTCTTGTATAATTGGTACGTTGACTTTTAGACATATTAGCATTGTATTAACTGAATATTTATCATTTTTATTAATCTTGTAATATAAAATTCTTTAGAAACTTATAGTTTCTTGTTGGTTGTATATTTATGATATTAAGATAACAGGAAAAAACAAAAAACAGTGGCCCTGGCCCTGAGATCTGAAGAGGCAATTGATTGGATGGCAAATGCCAATTTTCATGCAGTCTGACTCATCATTTAATATAGTGGAGCCCAAAAGGACCATAATATCAGACTACAAGTCAAAATGGCAGTTTTGTCCCTTTGCTTAAATCATGACTTAAAGGGCAATAAGGACAATATATCCAGTTGATGGTTGGGTTTTTCAACAACCATCCATAAATTTCCTTTAAAAGACATATTTTTCTAATAATTTTTATTAATCAAAATATTATTAATTTTTATTTTTTGGTAAGTTGGAAATAGGAAGAGAAATACATTAATAAAACATAAGAATAGGCATGAAATATATTAGAGGAAGACTATATAAACTATAAAATTATAAATTGTGGTATAATTACAAATTAGTCGATGTATTCAGTGCACAAGATTTCTCGCTTTGCGAAAGTTTGAGAAGGGTCATAATATACACAGTTTTCCTTCTGTATTTTTACAAAGAAGTTGTTTCAAGTGACTTAACTTTGTGGCCTTATTATGATTACAAATGAACAACTTTATCAGATACTCCAAGACTCACACTCATAATTACAAATTATTTATAAAAAATACTAATAATATAAATATAATTATAGATAATGTAGATAATATTATAAAATAATATAACTCAAGTATAATATTGTGAATATAATTATAATCTTGGTTGATGATTTAAAACATTTTTAAGTAATAATAATTAGAAAGACAAGTAATTAACAAAGCTACTACTCCAAGTTAGAGTATGGGTTTTGGTTATCCACTAGCCATAATAAATATTTTTACTTCAAAATTTGTATTTTATAGCTTTGGTAGCAAAGGATTTCTAAAATTTGTGTTAAATGTCTTACATTTTGACCACTTGTGTTTAAATTTTAATATTTTGATATTATTATTTATCTTTAATAATATTAGTTCATTACTACACAATTTCCTTTGTTGTATTCTATTTTTATTTAATCATAAATTTCAAAATGATATCTTTTTTAAAAAAGTTAATATTACAAATTTAAATAAAAATAAATAATGAGATAATTAAATGGTACTTTTGAAATATTATAATTCAAATGAAAAACTAAATCTTAAAGGATTTGAGTATATTCAATCCTAAAATATGAGAAAAGAATATATAATATGACTTTTAATGTGTGGAAATAAGATAGTCAAAGGTGGCTAAGGTGAGACCATCATTGAGCAGTTGAATCAATAAAAAGTTTAAATTAACTCATCACTTGTCAAGATTCCTCAACTTGTCAATCTTGTGTTTGAGTAAACACCACCATCTTGACAAATGTCAGCTATTTAATATTCTTTACAATTTAGGTCACTTTTTTCTTAATAGGTAAAGTTGTGGTTGTTATATTTTAGTGTAAGTTATTGAAAATTTGACCTTTTAATCACATTTCAAGAAATTTGTTAAAACCAATTGGATGCTTTTTTGCTTAATTTGATACATAATGGCTATAGTTTTTGGGCGTAAGAATTGTCAAAATTAAGGCTTGTTTGTTTCCATTTTTGTTTTTAAATTTAATAAAAAGAACATTTTATTTGAGCTTTTAATTTCTATTTTTTATTTTAGTTTCTTCAGTTTTCAAAATTTATAAAAACCATAAAAATGGTTTCTATTTTTTATAATTTGATTTAGTATCAACTAGATATTATTATTTAATATATTAATTATTGATAAGAATTATGAATAATTTATTTTACTTCATAATTTTATTTAATATTTGTAATTAAATTAAATATTTGTTAATAAATATAATTAAATTTAAAATATCTTTAAAATATATAAAATTTAAATGAAATTTTATTTAATTGTTAAAATATATTTAAAATAAATATCAATTTATAAATAAAAATTATTTTTTAAAATTATTTATTTAAATAAAATAAAATGATTTTATTAAAAATTTCT
>JAOQMQ010000005.1:33006156-33016872 GCA_027563845.1 Erythroxylum subrotundum | reverse complement strand
TTTATTATTAATTATATACAATTTATTATTAATAATATAAAAATATTATTATTAGGGTAAGGAGAAATAATATAAAATATTATTAATTATATACAATTTTTGTGGGTCGTAATAAATGATTATAGGGAAAAGGAGATTAGGGTTAAAAGAAATAATTTATGTTAAGAAAAATTATTGAGGGTGTATTAGGTAGTATGTATTTATTAATTTACGTTTCATCATAGACCCTTCGAATCGGAGGTTTCTTATTTTCACTGTTTATGATAGAATGGAACGTAATATGAAACCCTCCGTTTTCATCCCATTCCGTTTTATTCAATTATGAAAACCTCAACTAAACGATAGGAATGTGTTGTGTTTCATTACCAACCCCTCAACCAAATAGGGCCTTAACGAAACATAACGTCTCTTCCGTAAACCAGTTCCTACTTTGTCTAATTAAATCTCATGCACATATTTATGTGAAACTCATATAAATATGTGGATGAGATCCCACGAAATAGGGTGGGAATAGACCATCTGAAACAGATAATCTGTTCCCTTATTTTATGCTATTCAATTAATTAAGGATAAGATTACAATATTCTAAATCTTTTTAAACCTTGCACCTTAACAAAATTTTTACTGGTTTGTCGTTATTGTTTTTCCTTTCCTTGTTATTATCTCTTTTTTCTACTTTCGTTTTATATTATTATCACTCTTTATACCTATAACTAAGAGTCAATTTATTTACTTTTTAGTATTGGGTAACTATACAACAACAATATCAACAATAACTATTTAACGAAAGTCTTGCTAATATACAAAATTTGAAGAGATCTAATAATACACAATCTTATACTTAACTAGTAGTAGAGATGTTATTTCTAATAGAGTTATAGGGAAAAAAGAAAAGAACAAATATATGTGTGCATATATATATATCTAAAAATAAATAAATGAATACGTATAAACAAAAATATAAAAAGTAATAATATAAATAATACAATAAATATAAAACAAGGTAAAAATAAACAAACTATTACAAAAATTAAGCTAAATAATTTAGAGAGAATTATTAGACATAAATGTAATCACACAATTGAATAACATTATACACATTATATATTCTCTTATAATATTTGTATTAAAACCAATAAGAGGGGTTGCTAAAGTTACGGAATGTTATCGCACGATGATCGATGTCTGCAACAGATTGAACGTTACTGTACAAACATGTTGAATTGTATTAGTTTCACTGATATTATGAATAATTAAAATTTTGCATAAATTCGTTCGATTTAATTGTAAAAATGTTAAACCAGACAAATTTTAGTTTAATTTATATTAATAATTTTTATTATTAAAAATTGACTGATTTATTAATTAATCGTCTAATTTTAATAAATTAATCAGTTAATTTCTATTTAACTGATTTAATATTAATAGAAATTAATAAGTTATGGTGTTCCAATCTTGTGCCACTTAGCCTCTGTTTGGTTGGGCTTATACCAGTAGTCTTTTATCAGTAGAGCTTTTTTATGTAGATCTTCTCTAAGAAGAACTTTCCAAGAAGTCAGTTGACTGTTTGACTGTCATTTAAAAAAGAGATTTTTTGAAAGAGCTTCATATAGTAGATTGTTTGACAACAAAAAATAAAAAACACTTTTACTTTTAACTATATTTTATTTTGTAATAAAAATTATGTATGCATATAAATATTATTTAAAGTATATTAAACAATAAAAAACCACAATATATTAATTACTATATTATTTTAAATTATATGAAACATAAATAAAAATATATCTAACCAAATCTTTTATATGGATTATAACATAAGTAAAACTAATATAAAAAATAAATATTAAAACATATAAAAAGTCAAATAATGAGTATGCAAAATAAAAGTGAAGATGAGTTTGTGAGTATTGTGGGAATTATATATAAAACATAAGGACAAAATGGACTAAAAAATAGACTCGTTAATTGATCTGAAAAATTTACCTGAAAAGTCATTTAAGAAGTTTTTTTGAGAAATTCTAAATTTGAGCTTCTTAAAAATCTATATTTTAACTGCCAAAAAAGTTATATATATTAAAGAAGTACTTTTTAATTTTACAGTCAAATATCATTTTTCTTAAAAAGGACTTTTGTGGTAAAAAAAGCACTTATTAATCTCCCCAAAGCTCCTTAATCTGGTCCACATATTTATATAAACCCTGCATAAATATACATATGAGATACTAGAGAGGGGAATGATAAGAAAGCATCTGATTTTAAAATTTTCATCGTATTAATCAATAAGGATCACAAGTCCTAATCCAAAACAAAGACGTGACATATCATCAACCAATTGCAGACTTGGGCCACACAAGATTTACACTTACAGATGGGAAGTTTTTTGGGACCTCAGACATTGGCTCGTGGTCAGCCTTATCTTTCGGCTGTGACACGTCCCCTGAAAGCGATATGAATCATTGGATTCTTAAATCACACATGAACATAAGAAACCATACAAAAGCACAATTCCTTTGGGAAAGAAAAAGTTTGGTAGAGCACCAACATGAACAATTAAAGCTGTTTACATACGAAAACCCGTCTAATCAAGCTTGTGAAAGGCCTGATTGAAGTGAGAGGGCACAAATTTCAAAGGGTGGCAACCATTCCCATCGAATGCAGTTTCATGATACAAATAGCATTCGAAATCTAAAGCAACAAACTGGACTTCAGGTTCTCTATCCATGACTTGTCATTTCACAAAACAAGACAAACACTGTTACACTAGATTTCTAGTCGTCACATCAAAGACGTCAATTTAGCTCTCTGTTGCGCTGCTCGGGCTCTCTTTGCTTTCTTTGGCTGTTTGCCGTACGAATTGGCCACGAACTCGTGGTCGTTGCTCTGCTAGCGTCTTTCTGCTTTGATATCGAACCTAGATACCATCCACAACAAAGGATTTCATATTTTGTTAAGGGACAAACGGGATTTGAAACTTAAAATGGAAAGAAAAACAAAGGACGGTAAACAAGTCTAACTAATGAGCACAACTAACGGTAAACAGAATGCAAAAAGGTGGATCTAATCTAACAGTCGTCACTCCAAAAGTCAAGGCCTACAAACTTGTGTGCAGAATACACACAAAAGAAGGGGAAATGAAAGAATGTGCTTCTAAAAGAGGAAGAGGAAGCTGAAGGACAAGAATCATGAATATCCACCCAAAACTCCCATCCCAAGCTTGCACTTAAGTAGACACATTATTAGGTGATCATGCCACTATGCATAATTTAAGGGAAGGGCATCAAGTCATGTCTGCATGTCCAAGCAACCGAGCTCAGGCATAGCAGAAGGCAACATGGAAGATTCCTGTTCCCAACGTCCTTTCTTGTGGAATTAAAAGCACCGAACAGGGAGAGACAAATTAAGATGTCAAGCAATGAATTCACACATGGAAATGAAAATATCATTAGACAACTACACACCATACTAGAAAGTTCCCGAGTGCAAATACCACAAACCCAGGAGCTATGTCCCCGTCTCATAGTTGTTTCCCTTATAAGAGCCTACAATAACAGAAGATAAAACCAAATTTGGACAATGACCATCACCTTACTTTACCTTTTTCCGGAAGCATCTCTCACTTCTCTTTTGTCGAAACTTTGTCAGAGCAGCTTTTCTCTGTGCCAACTTGTCTTGATCTGCTCTATTTCCACTCCCACTTCCACTAGCATCACCACTACCACTTTTTCCACCAATCCCGTTATCACTTTCTACGTTCGTCCCTCCAGCATTTACACCTGTGGTGCTCCCATTTTGACCATTGCTTCCATGATTACTGCCATGGTTGCTGCCTGAGGCACTTCCATTGATGCTGTAATTACATGTGTTACCTTCAGTAGGCCCACAGGGCACGTTGGATGAACTGCAATGTGGAATAGAAGCAGCCAATTTGTTCACCAATGAATCACCCAGGCCAGGTGGACGTTGGTTCTGTTGAGTGTTCTGGAGGAGATGATGGTAATCACAACGGTGCTGAATTTGTGATTCATGATGGATGTCACTTGACTGAGCCAGAACTTCTGCACCTGTAACATCATCATCCTTTTCTGTGACAATTTGCTTAGAGGTGCATAAGATGTCACCTTTCATGGGCTGGAAAATAGGAGCTGGATGCAAACATTTGAATGTAGATGTTACTGCTGGCTTGTTTTCCCCCAGAACTGACTGGTTATAAGTGTTATTTGTAGTGGAGCCTGTATCAATGTTATTGCTTCCAACATTTGAGCCTTGATTAGGATGATCGCCACAAGAATGAGAATGCAGATCATACACTGATCCTTTTCTGGAAGCACCCAAGCTAATGTCACACGGAGAACAACTTTTCATGTTCCCCTTGGAAGTTTGATTTGTATTCAAGGCTGAATTATACCTGCAACACAACAAATAACAAAGGCAGCCAAGCTACTATTGAGTTGGGAAGCAAATATAAATGTTTTGATTTGCAAATTGACTTAAGAAATTTGAATTGGTCCTTAAGCTTCTCCAATACCTTGAAAATGCTGATGAATCTGATCGTCTTAAAACATTGCGATCATCATGAACTGCTGTCCCAATATCCTTGATTCCTCTGAGTCTTTTTAGACTGAGCTCAAGGGATGGTGCATCCTTATCATCACAGATGGCTTTACATTTGGTATCCATGATCTTGCCATGTTTGTTTGATCCCTCAAACTTCAAGCAGTCATTTAGAGGCTCAGTACCTTTGATGATAATACTTGTATGATTAGTTGCTTTACATTTTGATTTGCTAGAAAGATTCTCACAATTGAGATCTAACAGTTGTTTATCAATTGGTTGCTCACTGACTTTACTGGATCCTTTTTCAAGCAAATCTTTTTGATTCATGCCTACAAGTGCATTTGGATCTTCAACTGGATATTCAAGCTGTAAGTCTAGATTTCTTTCCATGTTCATCACCATGTCTTTTCCAGTTGTAATATTCTCTTTCACAAGAAATAAAAAAACATTAAAAATTCATATGCAAGTTAATAAGAGAGAAAAAGTTGAAGAGGAAGGAAAAGAAAAAGATTTATGAAGAAGCTACAGAAGACCGAAAAGACCCATAGGGTTTCATGCATACCAAGTTGTTCCTCCTGTTTGCAGTGCTTAATTTTATCTGTTACAGGAATTTGTTTGCTACCAGATAATTCACCATTTGAATGGATGACTTGCGCACAAGTGCTATCCGGACATTCAGCAACATTATCACATGGTGATGTTGGGCAAGGGCTATCAATATCTATAGCTTGTTTTGTCCAAGAGCTCTACAAAGTGACAGTCTTACATTCAGTCACAACCTCGATAGTCTCAGACATATTTGAAAGCAGTACGAAGTCATAAAATTTAAAGCAATTAATAGTCCACTCCCAGCATTTGATTGTCAGTTACAAGCATAAAAGCATATCATTACATATTATACACCTTAATCATCTGCATAACTACTTTTCAAGTTACAAAAGTATTAGACTACAGAAACAATTCACAGAGCTAAGAGCCGATTTCTATTTAAAACAGACAAGACTGGGGTTAACTCATCAAAAGAAGGCTTCATCAGTAGAGAAATCAATTGTGCTTCACATTGCATGGCTGTCATCAGTTTTACGGCAATACAACATCCATTTAAATTTTGAAATCAAGTAAACAGAGATTATAAGCTAAGAACTGTAGAGCACAAAATATAGGGGTGCCACTAACAAGAGGCCCGTTGATGTGCAGTGGAATTAATATAAGTTACAAGAAGTAAAAAGTAACATGCCAAGTAACAATTTCAAAACCTCAACTTGCTATATCAAATCCCAATATCATCCTAGACACTCATGTAGTTATCGATATCACAAGTTTTCTTCCTAATGAAAGACTCATCATACCTGAGTGCCACTTCCTTTGTCACTTCCGTCCTCATTCAAGCCAATGCTCCCATTATCATCCTCATAATTGCTGCCACTATTGTTGCCAGACTTATCAACACTCTTCGACCTTACAGATTTCTGAGTTTGTGTGGCACTTTCGCTCCCACTTCCACTGGACTAAAAGACAAGATAAGGACGATCAAGCACAGTAGGAAATGGTATTGATGAACATTTTTGCCTATGCACGGGGTTACGTTAAAGCATAGAGAAGAAACCATTGTCAAAGCTAAAATGTGAGCTTCCTAATCAGTGTTAGTTCTGAATCACAATCTCAAAAAGAGAAAACCTAACTTTTTGCAACAGAGATTTAAATAAGCAAATAGGACGAGGAGCCTTTTTTTACTTCTAGAGGCCTTCAAAGGGAAGAAAAAGATTAAGCTATAAAATGAACAAATTCAAGGCTGGAATTCTAAAATCTCAAGCACAATATACTCACACTATGGCATCTTCTCCAGACATGCTGCCAAAGATTCTTCAGCTCATTCTTCCTTATAGGCTTCACCAAAAAGTCTACAGCGCCTTTTGACAAACACTTAAGGACTAAACCCATCGAGTCGTGGGATGACATCACTTCACACATTTCATCAGAAAACAAAAGTTAAATTTATCTCTTCCCAATATCCTGTTGTTACAAAGAAAAAAAAAAATCATCAAGAGGAAACTTACTGATAACAGGAACATTTCTTCGTGTTTTGTGGCTCATAATTTTGCACAAAAGAGCAATGCCAGATGAGAAAGGCATCACTACCTCAGTTAGGACAATGTCAACGTGATTGTTCAAATTTTCGAGTATCTTCCAAGCATGCAACCCATTTGATGCTTCAATGACTGATAAAACCCACATAAATACATAAAATCATCACATCCATGCAATGAAAAACATGAAAGCAACAAAAAATGGTATCTATGTGCAACAAAGTAATGATGCCAAAAGTGCATTCACTACAACCAAATATTTGAAGAGAAAAATTGAAAAACAGATGCTGATTTCACATAAAACACTCTTATTTGAGCCCGTACAAAGATGACAACAGTGATGACATAAAGGTTGATCCAGAGATGGTACTACTTGGCAGTAATGTGGCTTATCAATCTGGAGTTCCTGAAAGCTGACTTGCAAACTTTTTCTAATCATCACTAACAAAAGCAATTAATGTCCATCCTGTCTTAAAGCTATACACAGTTTATGCCACTCACACAAGCATGAAAAGTCGATTTTCCGGTGATAATAGCAGAAATGATTTCCAGCATAATAAATTCAACAAATCAAAATGCTCACCAACCACAGACAGCTTGACATGCACAAGAAGATTAAGTGAACAATTTTATAAAGATGGAGATAAGGATACATTAAACGTTTTAGGTACACACATATATATATACACAGAAATGATTATGTCAGAGAAAATTTCCAGCATCAATAATTAAAAAGGAAAATCTTTATCAGACACACAGTAGACACAAACACACAAAGGTTAAGTGAATAAACTTATGCAGAAGGAGACTAGCATTGAAACCAACATATATTCTAATATAAGTTCAACCACCATGTCTAATCTGTCTTCAAGTCTAATGCGAACACCAAATCCACAATGCATTATATTACAGAGACCAGCCACTAACCCTCATAACTGCAATTCCGAAGCAAAGCAGTAACAACATGTCGAGTAGAATCATCATTTTCCACCAACAGAACCTTGAGAGTTCTCACGTGAAGAAACTTCTCCCAACAAACAATGGACCCTTGAGACTGCTGCTGCTGTTGAGATATTTGTGGTGAAGCTGCAACATGAAGACCCCTGCCATGCCCCTCGTTTACATTTTGCGCAATGCCATTGACTTTCAAATCATCAACTCGTATTAAATTTTGCTCCCTCATAATTCCATCTTCAGCTATCTTGTTCCCCTCATGCAGTTGATGGTTCAAGCCCTTCAAATCCTTGTCCCCACTGCCCTCAACTTTCATCTAGATACTCTCTGTCAGTCAGATCCAGAAAGACTGGTTTATCGATATCGTCAGTGCAGTATCCGAACTCTGAAAATCACCCTTCAATCATGAAAAAAACTGGAACATAGTCTTCTTTTCCACAATCAAACTTCAGAAATTACAGCAACTTGAACCTGGTATACACGCACGAATTATGTGTATGCAGTAATGAAGTAACCAGTTCCACATCTAGAAATAAACAAAGCACTCCGCAACCAAACACGTAACCTACAATCCACTCTAAGACCAATTTATCCCCTTAGCCCTAACTCTCCTTCAAATTGTAAAAATTAACACGAGTACGAGTTCCTTTAAGAGAACTGACAATGCCAACACCCAAAAAAAAAAAAAAAACCCTAATCCCAAACAAAGCATAGATTCCACAAAGTTTCCTCCACCACAACAATCAGAACTACTAAACAACAGATAACCACAACAATCAAAAATCAGAACCACTAAACAAAAAAAGGACTAACTAGGTAGACAATCGATTATGTAGAAATTAACTACAATAAATAGGTTTTAAGAACAAATTTGATTTCCTTCAAAAAAAAAAAGAACAAATTTGATCAAACATAAATTAGAGTGAAGATAATAACCTCCTCCGCCACTAAAGCTTGATAATCGACCATCATCAAGCTTGATTCAGCTTAGACTTAAAGGTCTTTTCACATTGCATACCAACTTTGAATCGAGAACCAAAAATAGAAATAAAAAAATTCAAAGTGATTTTAGACAAAGATCACTAAAAGATGATGCCTTTCACTGAAGTAAGAAGTCGAGAGACTGAAAAAAGAAAGTCTCCGAGATTTCTGTAGAGAGAGAGAGAGAGAGAGAGAGAGAGAGGGGGTGGGGGAGAGAAGGAAGAAGATATTAGATAAGAGAAAACGAGTGTGCTGACATGGAAGAAATGGAGGTGTGAAATGGTGCATATGTGCCACCTAGGACCTGATATTTACAGGTAGGATTAATGAGCTGGACAAAATCAAAAGCCGTGAGTTGAAGGCGTGCGTACTGATCTCTCAAGATCTCGTTAGATCTGGTTCCGCACACGTGTCGGTATAAGCGCGTGTGAGGTCTTCCGTTTCTTTTCACGGGCATCACATGCGTCGTTGGGGGGGTCCAGTCCAGTCCAGGGTCTAATAATTAGCCGCCGTTATGACGGCGTTACGTTTTGTTTGATAACGACATTTGAATGACCCAATGAGGTTGCCGGGCTTCAGATCTCCTGTATTCTTTTCTCTGTGCTACTCTGTACCCAAGCCATCTTAACCATTCAGAATAGCACAGGGAAAAGGGTACAGAGATCTGCTCCCAGATTGCCGAGGTTGTCGTCGTCAGAAAATATCTACGAGACAGACTTCAAGACATTTGTTTTGCTTCTCTAATGAATCGTAATCGGAAAAAAATATTAAATAAAAAAAATAGAAAAAGATGAATTTATAAGTTGAATTTCTTTTACAAATTGAAATAATGAATAATTAATAGCAAAAATAATAATTATTGAATATTTTTTAGAGATGATAAATATTTCATTATGAATATTTTTATAAGATTAATTACACTAAATTTCTTATAATTTTATTTTATTTTAATTATCATGTTTTTCAAAAGAGTAAATCACATAATAATAGTTATAACTACTAAAAATAATAACATTTTTAATTTATTTACGATATCACAATTAGGTAATTTGAACTTATTAGGCAATAGTGCGATCCAAAAAATAATTTATCATAATACTTATTAGAAAGACCTAACTTACTTCTCAAAGTTAACTCAAGAAGAAGAAGTTTGCACACTATTATAAATTTTTGAATGCCTTTAGAGTTGTCCGATGTGAAATTCCTGACACACCACCCTCAGTCTAGAGCATGACTGAATATCTGATGGACATATTGAGCAAAGGAACATAATCGGACACCGGCTCAAACCATTGAGACAAAATAGCTTTAATACCATATTAGAAAGACCTAATTCACCTCTAAAAGCTAGCTCAAGAGAGAAAGGTTTGTACACTATTATAAATTTTTAAATACTCTTATACTTGTCCGATGTGAGATTCTTGATAATAATTATGAAAAGTATGATTTTACTTTAACATTTTACAAAGATTTAAATAAGCTCGTATTGTTATCTTTGCTGTCACTTTCAAGGTGCAACTGAGTATTATTTTAATAACATTAGGGTGTAATGAGTACGATTTTACTAAAGTTATAGTATAAAGTGGTACATAGATAAGGATAAGGACTTAGAATTTTTGTGAAACGTGTGTAAATTATAACTTTAACCTATATGATAAAATATAAAGTATTTTGAAACGACAAGTAGTGTAGTGAATAGAGTAATAATAGAAGGACCTACAACTTACCACTTTGATATTACCATGTCTTCCCTCTTCATTAATTAAAGAATGTGTTGTAGGCAACAAGACTCCAGTTTTTCTAAAAATTGTCGTACTATTATAACCTGCAACGCTTGGTAGTTGAAGAGCTTCGTAGTCAGCATAAACCAAGGCAAGATTGGAGTACGTGAGAGCTTTGAAAGTTGATCTTATTGCTTGTTTGGATAGGTTTTTATCAGTAAAAATTTTATCAATAGAGCTTTTTTAAAAAGAACTTTTCTAAGAAGTCAGTTGATTGTTTGATTGTCATTTAAAAAAGAGATTTTTTTAAAGAGCTTCGTACAATATACTGTTTGATTGCATAAAAATAAAAAATATTTTTAATTTTAACTATATTTTATTTTATAATAAAAATTATTTATGCATATAAATATTAT
>JAOQMQ010000005.1:32982000-33000269 GCA_027563845.1 Erythroxylum subrotundum | reverse complement strand
AATATTGAATAAGCAACTATTTTCATAATTCGCACTAACTTCCTTTAATATTCTAACCCCTAATTTGGGGCGCTACATTACAGATAATCATTGTCACAAATTTAATTTGATGACTATGTCTCTAATATCTTATCTTACTTATTCTTTGCATTTATCTTTTTGTTCAAAGATTACATAAAAATAGCCTTTAAACTCTTTTTAAGATTAATTCATTCAATACAAAAATACCACATTATATTCTGTTTTTGTACATTCAACTTGAAATGATGTGACCGGTTAGGTGTAAGAAAAATAGAAAATGATCATATCTTCATCTTTTTATACTAGTTTCCAACCTTAAGGAAAACAACTAGCAAATCACTTAAAAAAAATCTCTTACCATCTATCTATGCAATTGTCAATAGCTTTCCACAGATGGAAATGTTGCAATTTCCTTCTTTCTCTTCTTTTACTTATTCTTATAATGCTTGTTTCATTAGAGAAAGGATTGGCCATATTATATATATGTATGTGTGATAAACTCATTTGGGTTTAAGGCTATGTTTGGTTGGACATAAGGTTTTTAATGGAATGAAATGAAATATAATGGTTTTAAATTGAATGAAATGTAAATGGATATAATATTAGAAATTTGTTGTTTGGGAAGAATGGAAGGGTTTATAAAGTAATATAGTAAAATGTTGTTTGGATGAAGGGTTTATAATGTAATATAGTGTAAAGTTGTTTATCATTGTACATTCTATCATAAACCTCCCAAATTGAAAGTTTTACAATTTTGCTGTTTAGGATGAAATAAGATGTAATATGAAATCCTCCTCTTCCGTCTCATTCCATTCCATTCTATTATAAACCTTCATCTCAAACAATAAAATAATATTATATTTCATTTTATTCCAATAATAAACATCAACCAAACATATCCTAAGGATTTAACATTAAGTGTCATGTATATGCATTACATCATGCTCAACTTCACAAATTGTAGTGAGGTTTGGCAATACCATATTAAATTGTATGTTATGTGATACAACCATGACAAATATTATGTTATATAACACCTAATAAAGTTGTTGGATGTTATTTCTACATTCTCCATTAAGGTGTACAGCTTAAATAAAATCCAAATTTTAAATGGTAAATAAAAATTAAAAAACAACGACTAAATTGAAAAAAGTCCAAATAATAAAATAGTATAATTATTCTTAAAAAGTGCTTAAAGTTAGAAACCATAAACATGTTTGTCCTTTTTTTTTTGAATAAGACACGTTAGTCCTTTTTATGTTTTAAATGAGATAGTTTAATTTTTAGCATTTATTATACTAATTCTAATTAAGAAATTAATTAGATCAATATTTTTCAATAAGTGTATAATTGATTCTTTCAATTTGTTGTTCAATATTTTCTATTCATCACCAGAAAACAATGTGTGTATGGTAATTATTTATAAAGGTTTTCCCCTTTAATCTTTTAGGATATTTCCATTCTAATTTTCTCAATTTTCTTAATTTCTATTAAAAAAAGTCTTATTCATTCAAGAACCTAAAAGCATATTTTAAGGACTTTCTTTATTGTTCTTTACATTCGGTACAAGCTTAAGAACTTGATTCAATTGTCGTAAAAATAACATTCGATTAATTTACTTATGTTTATATTACATATTTCGTTATTTTTAGAGATGTCAATGAGCCAAGTCAGGCTCAGGCCTCTCCTGGCTCAGCCCGTCCGACCCGACCCGACTTTTAACTGGGTGACGCGCGGATCGACCCATCCTTATTTTTTTAAAATAAAATTTACAAAACGACGTCGTTTTGTAGTTCCGATCTGGTCACGAGCTTCACCTGGCAGACTCGTATTTGGACTGACCTTAGTCGGTGGCCCTATTTAGCCGAACTATTTTGACCCGTGGCCCACTCATGACCCAGTCAACCCGGGCCAAAATCGGGCTAGGCCAAAATTGACATCCTAGTTATTTTTTAATATAAGTTTAAAAAGAGTTTTTAAAAAAAGTTGAGATCCACAGATTTTTTGAGAATTTTAAATATTTAAATATTTCATAAATTACAGAGCAAAGTTTGTGTTTTTGTTTACTATTTAAAAATTTAATATGGATTAAATATGATATTTAGTTTTTAATCATTTCATATTGGGACTTATCTAGGCCTAACAAGTAACAATGCGTTGGTTGGTTGTTACTCGACAATCTAACACGTGTAACTCACGCCTTCCACAAAACAACCACTCAGTACATGGCCAGCGAAATCACTACACAGTTCAGACTTTCACTTTCGAGGCTTTCAGAGCTTCGCTTCGCTTCGATGGCGGTTTCACTTTCTAATTCTCTGTTACCCAAAACTTTTCAACGCAAAACGACCTCCAATCTTCCCTCCACACGTATTTTATGGACCTCATTTACAGTGCATCGCTACCAATCCATCAAATTCCCTTCCTTACAGAGGGAGCTCACAGTCTCTGCAATCTCAGGATCCCCTGGCAAGTATTGAGTTTTTACTGGTATCCGAAAAAGGATGAATCTTATTCTTTATTGTGTGTGTTTTTTGTGGTAAATAGGAGTTGAATCTTCTGGTTTGGTTGCTGAAGATATCGCTAGCTTGTTGGATTCTGTGGAGGTGTTTGATTTAAATGGCAAAGGGGTTCCAATTTCTGATCTGTGGAAAGATAGGAAAGCTGTCGTTGCATTCGCTCGCCATTTTGGGTGATTATACGCTTACACTTTTGACAGTTTCGTTAATATTCTTAGATTTTAAAGCTCCAATCGATTCGCAATTTGACATAATCTGAAAATTTCCATCTAAATTTGGTGCAACTTCAGATGTGTTCTTTGCCGGAAACGCGCAGACTATCTTGCTGCTAAAAAGGTAATTGTGTTTGATGATGGTTCTTAATTGTAATGCGCATTTGTTGGTTTTGGACATTATAATTCATTTGCTTGGATTTGAATGTTAATGCTTTCTAATTTTCGGAGACACTTCATTGAAGAGTATATATGTTCAAGGTTTTTGACGTAGGGCACTACTCAACTGTATCTGGTTAATATAACGAGATATCATTTAATTCAAAACAAATTTCGAAGGATTCGTTGATTATCCCACCACAATGAAAAGTTGGTTACTCATTTTCTACTCACTTTGACATTGTTTTCATATGTCAATAGGAACTGTTGGATGCATCAGGAGTGGCACTTGTCTTGATCGGGCCAGGCAGCATAGAACAGGTGTGTCCTGGACTCAATTGTCTGCAAGTGAATACAGCTTACAAATCAGATATTCTCCTTGTCTTCTTCATACTTTTTGTTGGCATCTTGTAACGGGTATGATCTGGAATTGGTTTAATGAGCCATTCAGATTAATCATGTATTATATGACCGTTACTTGACTACTTTTTACGTTAAGTGTAGCATAGATGATGAGCTCGATTTGCACCACATTAGACTGTCTACGTGGTTATTGATATTATCATGTTTTAGTCATCGAAATCTATAACATCGCCCTAGTTTTTGGGTAGTTATGACCATCATAAGCAACCTGATGCAGGCAAAAACGTTCTCAGAGCAAACTAAGTTCAAAGGAGGTATGTTTTTCCAATTAAGGAAGATTAAAGTATGTTATGCTTAGATTACAAAGCAATATCCAGCTAATATTGTGATCAAGACAAACATCCATTTAATTCTGTAGCAATTAATGTGTTTTAGTTTCTTCTCTTTAGCCATTCGATGACAAAACCTCTATTTCCTTTTCAGAAGTTTATGCCAATCCTACACATTCATCATATGATGCACTGAAATTTGTTTCAGGGGTTTCAACAACATTTACTCCTAAAGTACGTACGCATTGGTAAATTGACACATTGCAATTCCTTCAGATACTTTGTCCTTAACCCTGTGTAATTCCTACAAATGGGTTTCAGTTGTATAATAAGTTTTTGAATTTTCATTTCAATCATGCAGGCTGGTCTAAAGATAATAGAGGCATACATGGAAGGTTATCGTCAAGACTGGAAACTTTCCTCTGAAAAGGATACGGTGTCCAGAGGGGGCTGGTATTTTAGCTATCATACGATTGAATTATAAGCTTGATAGAGGTCTTCCAATGGAAGATTTTTCCGTTTTGACCTTAGGTTTTGTTACCAAATGAAAACATTTTAGTTGACTTCCGTCCTCATGTAATACGTTCTTGTGCAGAAATTTCTAATCTGTCTGACAAAATTTTGTGTGCTAAGATGTGAATCTGACTGTTTCTCAGGCAGCAAGGTGGGATAATAGTTGCAGGTCCTGGCAAAACTAAAATCTCATACATTCACAAGGTATTTAGCACTATCCTCTTCCTCCATTATTATGTCAATATGGTTGGAGCATGAGATAGAACAGGGCCAGCACATTCAATCAGTTGCTGTATAATTCCATTCCTTGAGAATCAAAGTTTTTGTTGTAATTTTTCGGCAACCGAATAGTTTGAAGATGATGAGCATTGAGTTTGACATTTGCTTGGGCAGGATAAAGAAGCAGGAGATGATCCTGACATAGAGGAAATACTGAAGGCTTGCTGTTCATGAAGCAACAGCTTGTGCTTGTGCTTTCACTTCACTTAAACCTTCATTCAATTACAGAGTACAGACTGTTGCTCTACTTGCCAGGCTCCTGAATTCCAGTCAACAACGTAGGAACTAGTCATGGCGAAATTGAAGAAACCTATATTTCTTTTTCTTTTTCTAGTTTCGAAAAGGACTATTTTATTAGAAATTTAACAAATATTTGTAGTTCTCAAATGATTTCTTCTCTTGCTGTGTACAGAATAATATCTATTGCCTATAATGTCACACAATTATTTAGATCATATAACAATTTTCGGCTCTGCTAAGCTAAGTACCCATTTTCTAACGACGTCGTAGAACTGAGAAGTGTATATCACTACTCGCCCTAATATAGAAAAATGGGGGACACAATCTTCACTTGCTTTCCCGCATCTTTCCGTCAATGGCCGAGTCAAGCAAGACCAAGAAACGCCGCCGACTGGAACCAGACTCCGCCGCCGACGAACACAAACTCCCCTTCAAGAGCCGCCTGAAACCGGACTCTTCCATCCTCGAAACCCTCCGTTTGCTCTCAGCGTCGGCCTCCTCTTCCTCCTCCTCAAAACCCAAAACCCTTGCAGATCTCTCTCTCTCCTTTACGTGTCGCGAGGTCACTGATCTATCACTTCCTTCCATTCAGTCCGCCATTGAAACGCTCGTCCTCTCCGTTACCCATTCCATCCTCTCTGGGAAAGGCTTCTCCTTCGACGTGCCCTCACGGGCCGCCACGAACCAGCTTTACGTGCCGGAACTTGACCGCATCGTCTTAAAAGACAAAAATACCCTCCGCCCATTCGCCAACATCTCCTCCGTTCGCAAAACCACCATAACCGCCAAAATCCTCTCGTTAATTCATCAACTCTGCCTCAAGAACATCCACGTCACCAAGCGAGACCTTTTCTACACTGACGTTAAGCTCTTCCAAGACCAGACCCAATCAGATGCGGTTCTGGATGACGTCTCTTGTATGCTGGGCTGTACCAGGTCTTCTCTAAACGTGGTAGCGTCGGAGAAAGGAGTGGTGGTCGGAAGATTGATTTTTAGCGACAACGGGGACATGATTGATTGCACTAAAATGGGCATGGGAGGTAAGGCTATTCCTCCAAACATTGATAGAGTTGGTGATATGCAGAGTGACGCATTGTTTATACTGTTGGTTGAAAAAGATGCTGCTTACATGAGGTTAGCTGAGGATAGGTTTTACAATAGGTTTCCATGTATAATTGTTACTGCCAAGGGACAACCTGATGTGGCTACGAGGTTGTTTTTGAGGAAGATGAAGATGGAGCTGAAGTTGCCAGTTCTGGCATTGGTTGATAGTGATCCATACGGATTGAAGATTCTGTCTGTTTATGGTTGTGGGTCGAAGAATATGTCTTATGATAGTGCCAATTTGACCACTCCTGATATCAAATGGTTAGGGGTGAGACCAAGTGATTTAGACAAGTATAAGATACCTGAGCAATGTAGGTTGCCAATGACCGAGCAGGATATTAAGACTGGGAAGGACTTGCTGGAGGAGGATTTTGTGAAGAAGAATCCTGGTTGGGTTGAGGAGTTGACACTGATGGTGAAAACAAAGCATAAGGCTGAGATTCAGGCGTTGAGCACGTTTGGGTTTCAGTACTTGTCCGAGGTTTACTTGCCATTGAAGCTGCAGCAGCAGGATTGGCTTTAAGAGTGGATTCTGCAATCTTACCTGCTTCTGCTTCCTTGTTTGTGTTTCACATGAAGCCTTGGAGATTGTCTGGTGAGGTTCAGTTGATATGTATTCTGCCAACTTTCACCAAGAAAATAAATATTCACATTAAGGAATGCTAAGATCTTTTTCTATTCAATTCTCTGTTGAGCTCATTACAGGTGAGGTAGTGTTATATTCTAGTCTGAAAGAATGTGAGGTAAGGGAAGAATGAAACGCTAATATACAAATCATGAACAAAATTCTCAATTTCTATGTACAAATTACTTATCATATATTTTCACTTGGTCTTCTTTGCAACCAATCCTGCAACGATTTCCTTGTGACCTTTAACCTCTGTAGACCAATAGGTCTCCTGGTGGGAGAAACCATTATTCTATTTTTAAATTTTCCAGCCAAGTTTAGGCCCCTGTCATCAGAGTTTACAGAGTCTGCCTTGTTTTGGACAGTAAATTTAGGAAAAATCTCAAGGCCTAACTCATTCTCCAGAAGTTCACATATTGCATCTTTCACCTCTGAAGTATTTTCAGCAGGACGTGATTTATGGCCTCCTAAAGTGATCCAAACGTCATCTTCTACACATTGACCTGAAAACAGAAATTTTGAAGCCATCAAGACCCTTGTAAGTTGGGTACATTTGATACAACTTAAACTCAGCATCTAATTTTCATATTTTCTCCACATCAGATCTGCTTAATATTGCTATGTTATTTTCTTTGCAAAGCCAAGGTTGTCTCCATACCTAGAGTATGGTTCTCTTTGATCATTCGAAGAACTGCTAGGACAACAATACGAGCTTCAACCTGTCAATGCATGATAAAAGAAACTTTTAACATAACTTGAAGCTTCTGAATAGGAACTTAGTATCAGACCATATTTTGCGGCCAATCCAAGAAGATAGAACCACCATATATAATCCTTAAAGCCTGTATTTACTAACCTTTGTCAAACCATGGAGGTCAATTACTAAGCTCTCTGCAACACTGCTCTGTAAATATGCAGCAACTTTCTCCAAAAGCAGACTATGAGGTCTCCCTAATTCAGTTCCTTTGGAGGAAGCAAACTCTTGGCTCTTATTATTGTCTTGTATTACTCCTTCACACCATTCTTCAATTAGTTGTTTAAGATAATAGTCATTGGAATTGTACCTGCAGTGAAGATGTAGGTGTGCAATGATATGAGCATTGCGTCCAACAAATTTACGTCTTGCCTTTTATGCTAGGGGCAATGCAACATTCAAATATCTGCCACTTGTTCGTATGCATCTAGTGAGGTGCAGTCAAATATAGACCCTTAATGTGGCAAGAGAACGAGTAATCATGCGCGGAGATACTTGCAACGAATGTGAAATCACTTGAACACCTATTCAATAAATTTGAAGTATTACTATAAGATGGAACGGTAAAATAGGGCATACCCTGCTTTGCGCATATCTTGATATACAGACAAGCATTGTTGTACTTCTTGTAAGGAACCATATCTGGTTCGAGCTCTTAGAAGGGTATTATAAGTCACCTAGAAAGAAAAGAATTAAAAAGTTAAAAGAATCAATAGAAGCTTTCATTTGCAAAACTGAAGATTTCTCACTGGAACGATGACAAAGGGAATGACTTGTGAAGCAATCGCGGTGATAACTAATTTGTCTGATCATTGATATTTTCGGCATTTTATAGATATATGCAAACAATTTAAACGTCTGAAAATTTTCACTTGTGTATGATTCAGGGATTTCGAGAATCACGTTATCCTCCTATCTATTTAAAAGAAGAAGCCCATAGTACTTACCAAGTTCGGTTTTATCTGGTACCTCTTCATTTCGGCAAATAATAAAAATGCATGCTTCAACTTTTTATTTTCAACGCACACCTAACCACCAAAGGACATGGTTAATCAGCACCTGGATCCACTATAATTAGTACAATTTAATGACAGTCGAACTGATTAGACAAATAAACTTCAAACCTTGATTGCTGTTGTATATGCAACAACGTCAGGTTCAACTCCAGCCATGCGCATATGTTTCAGAGTCTGTTGAAAAGGAAAGTTAATATAAGCTCTAAAAGATCTGATGATGATCTTGTGATAAAAAAGAGGTGAAAAAACTAGTATAGATGCACTACAAAAAAAGTCGTGCATCCATTCTCTTTCTTTTAACTGAAATGCGTGTTATGATATTGTGAAAGTATAATTGTACTTTCCTCTTTTAGGTCCTTCCACTTCTTTCTAAATATTAAAACAGTTTAATGAACTCAGAATCACAACACCATTCAAGACAGACATGCTGACTATTTAGTCGAAATTTGATAACAGGTAAAAGCTGGTATCTTGTGAAAGCATATGATAATCCATTGACCCCCAAGATACAATATTCACTAATCAGAGGCATAACAGTTGTAATCAGAACTTCCTTTTCCTTTTTTGCTGTGAATTTCTGTGAAGTCAAATATACAAACACAATAGGTTATGAATTCTAGTTCAACTAGCTATAACTGTACTGTACCTGCAAGGCATCCTCTACATTGCCTGAGCTTCCACAGATGTCAATCAAGATTGACCAGCTTATGTGATTAGGGGAAAGGCCTACTGACTTCATCTCATCCATTATTGCTTTTGCATGATGGAAGTCACTCCCACATGCTTTCATTAGTATATTATATGTTGTTGACGTGGGAGTAAAAGGTAACTTCTTAAGAAAATGTAAGTGATACGAATCAGATGCAACATTTGAACCGCTATCATCTGCAGTTAGGATGTTGACCTTGTTGCTATCAGCATCTTTAGTGAAACTCTCCAGGGTGAGAGTTCCCTTCCAGGAGTTAAAAAGACGGAAAGCTCTGTCGTATTGGCAAGCCTCAACACATGCATGCAAAAGAATGTTGCAACATTGTGAATTTGGTTTACAGCCAGATTGAATCATCTCTTCAAATAATTGAATGGCCTGCTCCACAAGACCTGCATTGGCGCATGCACTGATCAATGATGACCAGGTATATGTATTTGGCCTAACACCGGATGATAGCATATCTTCCTTGATTTTTAGTGCCATTTGCCAGAGTTTTGCATTTGCAAAAACCTGGATAATTCGATGGTTAGAAACTTGAAAAGGTAGAATATAAGAACCACTTGGGGAAAAGATCACGAGTCTTGACAGAATAAAAGCAAACCAAAACAAGTAGCAAATTAATCCATGGAGGATTATACTATTTTGCACTGTAAAATACACCAAACATACCTTTATGATTGTGCAATATGTGAAGACATCCAACTTCAAGAGCCCCGTTGATTCCAACTGCTTTACTTCCCTATATATATCCTGGGCCAAATCAACTCTCCCAGCAAGACAGCATGCCTTCAAAAGGATATTATAAGTTGCCACTTCGGCCTTCACACCAAGATCCTGACATGTAAACGATCAGGTATTAGAAACTCATAACTGGTACTAGAGACTAACATTAGAGATTTTTATGCTGTAATGTGTTTGTGTGTGGAGGTGTGTGTATGGGAAAGAGAGATAGAGAAGGACCTGCATGTTCTTGTATATATGTAATGTGTAGCCCAAATCATGGGCATTCACATTCATTAGGCTGTTGAAAACATAAATGTTTGGAGTGACCTTCTGATTAAGCAAGTCCTGCAGCAAGATTCATTTATATGATTGGAGAACTAAACTGTTGAAATGTGGCAAAAGAGATAACAAGTTTCTGATTGAGAAGGTCCTGCAGGCAGATTCATTTGTAAAGAAAGATGAAGCATCATAAGTCCATATTTGAAGACCAAAAATTCAGATTTCTGAAGACTCAACACATGTATTCAGGTAAGAACGAAGCATTGACAAGAGAGTTTCTAAAGGAGGTGACAGAGAAAGAACGCAAGTACCTCATAAATGTATCTAGATTTCATATAGCCACCACAACGACCACACACATCGATTATAGTGCGGTACACATACATATTAGGGACACCGCAGTTCCTTTTATATGCTTCATATGCCACCAAAGCAGAATCCAAGTCCCCTTTGTGTCCAAATTCACTTATAATGGTGCAGAACAATATGCGTTCCCTTGGGAGGAGACAAACGTATCTGCAATACCTAACATTGAAAACATTAAATTCAGAGAAAGCAAACATACCATCAATGAGACAATGATCCTACCTCACAGCCAACTTTGGTTTGCGTTGTTCAATACATAATTTGATTACAGCATCTGGCTCCACTAGTTCTTTGATCAAGAAACCAAAGCCTGAACCGACAAACATTTATTAACTAACCAATTCGAGATATGTCAACTCAATTCTAACAGAGCAACTAAAATTACTACGATTACTGACCCGAAAGAGTCTCCATTAAATCAACCAATTCCTCCACTTCGCCGCTTTTCACCCTCCCGACACACTCACTTTTGAAATCTTCAATAACGACCTCATCAAACAGCTTTAAAGGTGGAACTCCGAATTGCTCAACTCTCCTCAGAACTTCAACAACAGTCTCCACATTTCCTTCACAAAGGTTCCGGGAAATCCCGCTGGCAACAGGAGCTAAACTCAGAGCAGCAACGAACTGCTCCACGTCGATACCAGAAGCAATAACCGACTCGGCAACCATGGCGAAGTCGTGGAGGCGGCCATCTCCGGCGAGTCTAGAGGCGAGGTGAGCGTAGTAGTTGAGGAGGGAGCTGCGGCGTGTGGTGGAGTCGCCGCGGACAGGAGAGGAGAGGAGAGGAGTGCGGGAGTGGAGCGTGGAGGAGCTTGGCTTGGGGACTGGTGGTTTGGTCTTGGGTTTAGGGTTTGGTGGTGGTTGGTGGTGGTGGGGATAGGGAGTGGAGGAGGTGTTTGGCGGGGAAACAATGGAGGACGAGCCGAGAATAACGAGCTCCCTCATTCTCCTCCAACCGTTAGCTTTGGCCGCTTCTTTGTTCTGTTTGGTTCTTTCAACTGCCTCAGAACTATGTAACTTTGAGTGGATAATCGAACAGATCCTACGTTATTTTAACGGTTTACTTATTAAATTTAATCCAGGCATTTATATTTACGCAGATAAGATCAAATACCTGTTTAGATTGGTCTTTTTGAGAGTTTAATAAGTAATTTTTCTTATCACAAATTTTTTTTTAAAAAATTAGTGTGTGACTATAAAATAAAAAAGTATTTCTATAATAGATATAACTTTTTTGGCAGCTAAAATATAGCTTTTTAAGAAGTTCAAATTTGGAACTTCTTAAGTAAAATTTTCAAATCAATTAATGAGCCTATTTTTTAGTCCCTTTTGTCCTTATATTTTATACACAATTATCATGATACCCACAAACTCATCTTCCCATTTAACTATTTACTCAACTTGAATATTTATTTTGAAATTTATATAATATTATTTGATTTTTATATGTTTTAATATTTATTTTTTATATTAGTTTACTTACATTATAATCCATATAAAAGATTTTGGTTAGATATATTTTCATTTATGTTTCGTATGGTTTAAAATTATATAATAATTAATATATTGTGCTTTGCATATTGTTTAATATACTTTAAATAATATTTATATGCATAACTAATTTTTATTATAAAATAAAATATAGTTAAAATTAAAAGTGCTTTTTATTTTTATATTGTCAATCAGTCTACAGTATGAAGCTCTTTTAAAAAAAGCTCTTTTTTAAATAACAACCAAACAATTAACTGACTTCTTAGAAAAGTTCTTTCTAGAAAAGATCTACAAAAAAATGCTCTACAAACAAAAGCTCTACTGGTATAAGCCTAACGAAACAGAGGTTAAGCCTAAGTTTGGTTAGGTTTATATTAATAGAGCTTTTGTCAGTAGAGCGTTTTTTTGTAAATTTTTTCTGATAAGAACTTTTATAAGAAACCAGTTGACTGTTTGACTGTCATTTAAAAATAATTTTTTGAAAGAGTTTCGTACAATAGACTGTTTGGCAACATAAAAATAAAAATAATTTTAATTTTAACTATATTTTATTTTGTAATAAATTTTTTATGCATATAAATATTATTTAAAGTATATTAACAATATGCAAAGCACAAAATATTAATTATTATATAATTTTAAACCATACGAAACATAAATGAAAATATATCTAACCAAATCTTTTAGATGTATTATAATATAAGTAAAACTAATATAAAAAATAAATATTAAAACAAATAAAAAGTTAAATAATATTATATAATCTCAAAATAAACGTGAAGAATTTGTAAGTATCGTGAGAATTATGTGTAAAGTATAAGAGCAAAAGGGACTAAAAATAGGGTTATTAATTGATCTGAAAATTTTATTCAAAAAAGCCATTTGAGATGTTTTTTTGAGAAGCTTCAAATTTGAGTTTCTTAAAAAACTATATTTTGACTGCCAAAAAAATCATATTTATTAAAGAAGTACTTTTTTATTTTACAGTCAAACACTTATTTTTCTAAAAAAAGGCTTTTGTGACAAAAAAAAGTGATTATTGACCTCCCAAAAGCCTATTCAAATAAGCACTAAGTGATACAACATTGGAACAATATAACACACTTAGGCTCTCCAACTCCTCAAATTTATTTTACTTTTTTTTATTTTTAATTATACTATTGAATATTAATAATAAAATTTTATTTAATTATTTTGAATATATTAAATTATATTCTTAAATTAATTAACTATCAAAAACAAAAATGCATAAATGTTTGTTCCTTAGATTTAGTTGCAATTTACTCTCTAGATTCATCAACATTATCCGATTCATATGAGAATTAAGGGTGCTTATTTACTCTTATTCACATATCAACAGACAAGTTATCAAAATATTATTATTTCATAAATTTATCACTAAATTAAATCCATAATGGTTAGTCAATAGAAATTAAATATATAATGATTGATTAATAGTTTAATTTTATTTATTTATTTTAAAATAAAAACATAGAATTCACTTAATTTAAGAAACTATAAAAATTAAATTTAAACTATTAAAATAAATTGATTTTTAATTTTCTAAAAGATCATTTCTCTTAATATTCGATTAAAAAACAATAAAATAGATGTGATATAAAGATTACACGTAAATATTGCTTACATAACGGAACAATTCAATTTTTAATTTAAGTCAAATTTAATTAATTCAATTCAAGTTTAAGAATTATATTAAGTTATCATTTCATTCACATTTAATTAGTCTTCTATAACATAAATATTGTGTGTTTTATCTTTTAAAAAATTTAAAATTTTAATTTAAATATCAATTAGATCAAACATTATACAAGCGAATCAAATTGTTAATTTTATATGAGATTGAATATGCTAATTTAATAAAATTTGCAATTTTACAAAAAATAAAATGATTATTTTGTAAATAAATTGTCATTATCATATAAAATATATAATTAACTAATTTAATGCAAACTTACATATTATTCGATTTGGTAAATAAATCTTTCCTAATAAATGTGATTTGATAATAACATTATAGAGGGCCCAGCGAGGAGCCCAAAAAGGAAATTAAAAAAGCCCAGCGCAGGGGTAAATCGGTCAATATAACAGAAATGCACTTTCTGGAATAACGTCCCCGTCCAATCAACCCCAATCACACCACACAAACACACGTATTAACCGGAGCCGCCACCGTCGAAAAACCTACTCGCCGTCTCCTCTTTCTCATTGCCCAAAATCATTGGAAGAACAAATCGAGATTCTTGGTTTTCGGGAGTTATTGGATGCAAATAAGAGATGCCACCGAAGCAGCAATCAAAAGCCGATTTAGCGAAGAAGCAGAAGGTCGTAGAAGACAAGACCTTCGGTCTCAAGAACAAGAACAAGAGCAAAACCGTCCAAAAATATGTGCAGAACCTCAAGCAAAACGTACAGCCCAAACCGGACCAGAGTAAAACCGCTGCTAAGGTCCGATGATCGCCTACGGTTTCCTTTAACACTTGAATTTCATTTGATTTCTCTTCTTTTAGCTAGAATTTCACTCGATTATAGTTCAATTACTAGCAGATAGTTTTTAGAAAAAAATGTAAGAGAAATGATAATTTCTTAGCTGAAGAATAATTATGGTTATATATTACCTTTTGATTTTATAACAGAAAAAGAAAGAGGAAGAGAAGGCCAAAGAGAAGGAGCTGAATGAATTGTTCAAGGTTGCTGTTAGCCAGCCTAAAGTTCCTTTAGGTAATTGTCTGCATACAATTTTCTGCTAATTGGGTTTTTGATGAGCTTGTTATGTGTTTAATTTGGGTGGTTGTGTAATGCATTGATGGAAAACGTGGGCAGGTGTTGATCCCAAGTCGATTGTATGTGAATTCTTCAAAGCCGGGCAATGTGCAAAAGGGTTCAAGTGCAAGTTCTCACATGACTTGAATGTTCAAAGAAAAGGAGAAAAGATTGATATTTACAGTGACAAACGTGACCAAGGTTATTGCATGAGATTGCTTTTGTTATATTTTTCTGTATTTTGTGCCGGTACAAAAGATCTTAAAGTTTACAAAAGAAGTAAAAGAGTGCAAGTCTATTTTGTGTGGTAGTAATGCAAAAGAGCTTAGAATTTACAGAAGAAGTAAAAGAGGCAAATCACTCAACTACAACTTTTAAGACGGTGAATAAAGAGTAAGCAAAGGCAATAACGACTGATTTTTACTTTATTTTAAGTTTTTCTTGTTAGATAAGAAGTAAGAATAAGCTAGATATATTGTCTTAATTGTTTAGAACTTCAGTTTATTTAAGAATAAATAATTCTTATTACGTTAAGATTCAATTATATTTTGGATAATTTAGTTGGGCACTACTTCATTGATAAAATAAGAGATCCAAGAACTATTTTATAGATATGTATGCTCATCCCTTTAATAAATAGAAAGTCTGAAATTTTTTTATAAACTTGAGTCCAATTAGAAGTTGTGTTGCTTTCTCTTAGAGTAAATCTTACACTCTAGGAGCCATTCTTAGTTCCCTACCCTCCATTGTTTGTTTGCTTCACTAAAATCTAGCATTTGTAACCTAAATTTCTGCAACCAAAGCTTAAAATTATAGCCATTCTAAACTAAAGTTCTAGTCATATCAACCTTAAAATATTCAGCCATATCAAAACTGAAATTCCAGCAATTTGAACGGATATTCTTAACCTGAAATTTCAGAAGCTAGAATTTATAAGTTCTATGAGTTTGTAGCTACTAGTTTGATACCTCTTCTATCCTTTTACATCAGGTACTGTGTTCATCTGTTTATATTTGTTGGTTCTAATGTGTGTTTGCTCTTTCTTTTCTTTAGAAACAATGGAGGACTGGGATCAAGAGACTTTGGAGAAGGTTGTGGAGTCAAAGAAGGAAGAGTATAATCTGAACAAACCAACAGACATTGTAAGTTCTCTGATTTAAGTTATGTCTTGCTTACTTGGAAAGAATTTTAGAAGGATATCAAGCTTACTTGGAAAGAATTTTAGAAGGATATCAAGCTTAATGCTGGGTGATCTGTTGATCCTTTTGATTCAACTCAAGTTTGTGGCTAATTCGCTAATATTACAGGATAGAAGTTTGTTTGCCTAGTTGGAAATGGTTGCCTTTTTTATTTTTGTGTCAACATATATGCAGGTTTGCAAATATTTCCTGGAAGCTGTTGAGAAGAAACAATATGGTTGGTTTTGGGTGTGCCCAAATGGTGGTAAGAATTGTCATTATCGACATGCTCTTCCTCCTGGATATGTATTGACATCTCAGATGAAGGCCCTGTTAGAGGAGGAAAGTGAAAAGATATCAGTTGAGGAGGAGATTGAGAATCAGGTGAATATATTTGCTAGAACTATAAAATAGGCAATAGGCTACCAACTTGGAAAGTGTTGCTTATAGTTGGATCATTTTTTCCTCTTCAATGAGTACATGAAACTATTTTCAAGTTGCTCTTTATTCTGATTATTGCTTTAGTTGTCCCTTAGTTTTTATTAATTATATGTTCTATTATTTAGCGATCCAAAGTAACAACCACAACCCCCATGACTCCGGAGTTGTTCATGCAATGGAAGAAGAAAAAGATAGAAGAAAGAGATGCTGGTTTGGCTGAACAAAGAGCAGAAAGAGCTAAGAACGATCGTATGAGGTAAAAAAAAAATTTCTCCACTCTATCAACAGACTTGTGCATGTGAATACATGTATGAATATTAGAGATATGTGCTTGATCTTGCATATGTATCAAAGTCAGTAAGATGCCACGTGCTAAATATGTTATCCTGTCTCTTTTCAGTGGCCGTGAGCTGTTTCTATCAGATTCCAGTGTATTCGTTGATGATTTGGAGGCATATGATCGGTATGATAGAGAGGAAGAACCTGATGCTAATGAAAAGGTAAATTTCCAATTAGTTGCAGATATGACTACTATTTCTTTGGGGTGGTTTTACACATCACCATGGGTCTCTTCCTTTGGAAAAGTTAGATCTCATTGCCTATTTAGAGGTTTTCTAATACTATATGCCCAAGGAAAAAGGCACACTATTCTACGAATCTCTATTTCTGCATGAGTTGTTGTATTCGATTCTAGGAAGTATCCTGGTGAAATGCATGTTTACGGGAATGTGTCGATGTGGTTTCTTTGTTGCTGCTGCCTGGGACTAATTATCTCTTGTGGACAACAGGCCAATAATAATTCTGCTGCTGATCGTCCCAGTAGCTCAGCAAAAGCAGATGAGAATGCTAAAGATCTTGAGGAGGAGGAGGAGGAGGAGGACGACGACGAATTGAACATAGATGAGTTAAATGAGCTGGAAGCGAGCTTAACTAAAACATCAATACAAATTCAGGAGCCACACGGTAGTAACTAAATATTGAAAGGCAGAGTCTGCAGTCCGCAAACCTTTTAAATTTTTGACTCCATGATCCAGCTATGGAGGGATGGACCTCACATTGAACAACGCCACTCTCTTCAGACGACTATGAAACTTTTTCAAGGATCGTAAGTCTCTAATTATCTCGGCAGCGTCTTTTATGCTATTTGGTCTTCTGAAATTGCCCCATCTTTAAATCTAAGATTTACTGTTCAGATCACCAAAATGTAGGCTGTTGGTTTTTCATAATCATTGAAGCATTCTGTGTGGAGTGATGAGACATAGTTTAACGAACTTGTATTCTTATCAAATTCACACGGACAACCATTATGAGATCAGTTTTGCAGACCCGGAAAGTTTTATGCACAATGCTTTGTATTTACCAAGTTACATGCTGTTTTTGCATCATCTTGTGGCACTTTCTCTTGGGGGCTGTTTAGAACCGAAACAGAAAAAAACTGAGGTTGTAAAAAGCACATAGATACAATTGGATTGAAAGCCACAGCCCTCAAGACAACAAACAAATGCGAGTGATTGCAAATGGACTGAAAGTGATTTCTAAAGTTTCTGTAAGACGATATTCTACACTAACACAGCGCAACTATCTACTGTTGCTTTTGATGTTTGCGTATTAGGGCCCTAACAATTAATTTTTAGTTCTCAAAATGCAATAAGCATAGTGAGATTTTTAGATTTGAGTAAAAGATGTAGATTTCTTTTATAATTCGAGAAATTTTAAAATAAATTTTTAATCTTTAAATTTTGCAAAAAAGATTTTAATTTTCAAATTTTCGGAAATTTTTTTCTTAGATTTTGTTTTTAAAAATAAGGATTTGAAGTAAATAAATTTAAATTAAATTAATAATTTAAGATAAACACATTAAATTGTTAGTTTAAATTAAATTAAATTAATTTAGTTGAAATGGTCGCAATCGAAGAAGTCAACTATGGTGCTAATTGATGGAGGCAGCACCTACAATTATCATGCAGTGGTTACCAAGTTTGGGTTACCTGTGGACTAACAACAGCTGTTCCAAGTTATGGTGGCTGGTTCTGCCGGATTCTGGCTGAACTGTACGTTGCTGTCTGGATCCATGAGCCGATTGTTCTGGTAGTGACTTCGGTGATGAGATCCCTGCAAAACAAAGAAAGGCACGTCGGGGGTTGTGTCCCGAGAGGCC
>JAOQMQ010000005.1:32968812-32981900 GCA_027563845.1 Erythroxylum subrotundum | reverse complement strand
AGAGAGTGTATAGTTAGAAAGAGGAAAGCAGCTGAGATGAAGAAGAGAGGGGAGATGTTGGGTTTAAATAGCCAAGGATAAATTTGTCCGAAAAAAGCCAATTGGATATCTTGAATGAGAATAAAAAATACAGGGGTAAAGGTGAACGAATTAAAAACACATGGGCTAAGATGAATAATCACGTATATCACAGGGGCTCTTTTATGTGATTTTTTCTCTATATTTTGTTTTTATTAAGTTGGTTATGTTGATATGCTTTATGATTTTATAAATTAACTCTTAACTATTGTGTAGTTTGTAAAAGACCTTATGTATGAAATTTTGATACTGTTGTTGAGATTGCTCTTGAGTGGACTTAAAAATTCAGAAGTTGCGGTAAAGTTTTAATCTGAATATAGAAGTACATTTAAAACTGATTTACAGGTATTTTAATTAAGTTTTGGGATTTTTAAAATACAGTCGTTGTACTGTCCAAATATTTTCAAAGGATATTCAGTTAGCGTTGCATAGTCGGATTAAGGGTACCGTGAATGTCCTTAGCCCGGGTATTCGACGATTATCATGTGCCCAATGTAATTGCGGGTCGTTATTAGCTTGTTATTAGGAGACGTGGGTGTAATAGGTCCATGTCCTTATTTGCATTATTTGTATTTAATTCTGTAATTTGTTAAGGGAAGTAAGTGTCGAAACTCTTCTCAAACTCTTTCTCTCTCTAGCATTTTCTCTCTAGTTCCCTTCTCTCCTAAAAATTCTTATATCATATTTTTTAACCTAATTCTAAGATAAGTGGTTTTTCAAAAAAAAAAACTAAAATGAGTTTTTCAAGAATTTTAAACAATGTTTTAAATACTGGATCAGAAGTTAAACCAATAAATCAAGAGGTTTAAGATTTAAAATATTCAACCAATATTAGACCGTCATAAAATCAGCTAAAGATTAAATAAAATTAAAGAATTTGAAATATGATTGAAAGAGATTATTCTTATTAATTGAAGAATTTAAATTTTAATTGGATTGTTAGATGAAAATTAATTGATTTATTTTAGTTTATGAGAAGTTATCAATTTACGAAAATTGATCGATTAATTAATAAATTGATCAATTTTTAACAATAAGAATTATTAAAATAAATTGAACTGAAAATTTAAAAACTGAACAAAAAAGTTGAACGGTTCAATATTTCTATCGTTGAACCGGTTGAACTGGTTGAATTTTTTTACCATTTTTTTAAAGACTAAAGAAACTTTTTAAAATTTATTAAACTAAGGGAGGCGTTTAGGTCTTTTACTCTTTTGTATTCAATCATTCTTCTAGTCTTTTGGTAATTGAAGCCTAACTACAGAGAGAGTTTATGTTTTTGTCCTTTCTATATTCAATCATTCTCCTGGTCTTTTGGTAAGGGAAGCCTACGGTAGAATTTAATGATAATGTTGAAAGATCTTTAAGATATGCGAACTTTGATGTTGTACTTCGAGCCTTATTCTGCAATTGGTAACACATTATTAGAAAGCTAAAGGCGCATATCTTCTTGTCTAAGATACTCAGACAAGACCTTATGTCATCTTTATATGACAAGATTGTGAAGGTTATATAGACCATATATGTGTAACTCTCTCTTCCTTCATGGAATATCAATTAGATTAGAAACATAGACAACAATGAGTGCTGTTTTTTCTCTATATGATAGTACTCCTCATTGGATAATTTTGAAGGGGAGCAAGATCAAGCATACAACACTATGCAAATTAAAAGGTTGTCTTTCTTGTATGTTTCCTATTATGGTCCTACGAGACAAACCCTAATCTTTCTTCAAGGAAAACAATATTATTGTAGAATTGAATTGAATTAGAATCTATAAACAGAGATATGGTTGGTCGATATAAAAATGGTTTTAAAAAGCAAGAAATATATATTTATTTCATAAATTAAATTTAAGAATTAAATGAACTTTCAAAAAAATCAAACTTTTAAAGTTATAATTACCCATTTTAGAATACATTAATGTTTGACGACAAATTTAATTGAATTCCATTTTTAACAAAGGAATTATAAAAATTAAATTAAATTAAAACTTACAATAATAATAAATTCTAATAAAAGACGTGAAATTTAGAAAGATCCAATAATACACAACCTTGTCTCTAATTAGTAAAATTTTATAAAATTTAATCTTATTAAACAAATGATTAAGGAAAGTATTAACTTTTTTTAGACCACTTTCTTTCCGTAGCTTTTTAAAAAGAACTTTATGTTTCTTGAAAATTGATTTTATCTTAACTATACGAAAGATAATACATTAATAATTTATTAATTAAATTTAAATTTAAATTTATCGACTAATTTATTCAAACATTCAATGAAAAATAGAAAAAAGGTACGGATAACACCTCCCAAATTCGGTAATTCTGTTGACTTCGAAGACTTAGGGCGTGAACCAAACCATTCCGTAGACTGTCGAGACATTTGAGAACACAAGTAAGAGCAAGGAAATGCGGGGCTGAAACTTAAACTACTTTTTCCTACTTTAAGCAGTCATGCCCCACCTGTCGGGATAAAGTGATGTATGTACTCTTCCTTAGATTTTTGTTTCCAGTTGCGAGTGAACCCTAATGGCATACAGCTTTTATCTACCCTAAACATTCAACAGAAACTCAACCTTTGTGTTTTGTCTTTCCTTAGATTTTTGTTTTCAGTTGCGAGTGAACCCTAATGGCATACAGCTTTTATCTACCCTAAACATTCAACAGAAACTCAACGTTTGTGCTTTGTTTTCTCATGTTCATACGAGCTGTTAACAAAATATTTCATGTTATGTCTTGTCATGTTCACAAACCCCAATCGAATAACAACAACAGAAGCTATTTCTTTTATGTATGGTTTATATTTACAAATTGCAATTTTAGAATTTCAAAAAGAAATATTTTTTAAAATATTCTTGTCTAAAATCAAAGTTGAAGGCATCAAAGTGTTGGTGTTGGACTACATCAAGGCTCGGCCTTAAGCCCTTTTTTGTTCACATTAATGTTAGATAAACGTACCAAACATATTCAAGGAGAGGTACTTTGGTGTATGTTATTTGCTGACGATATTGTCCTAGTAGATGAGAACAAGAAGGGGATCAATGTCAAGTTAAAATGTTGGAGAAAAACGTTAGAATCGAAAGGTTTTAGAAGGAACAGATCCAAGACAGAGTATTTAGAATGTAACTTTTCAGGAAGCCAGATGGTACATGAGGCGACGGTAGCAATTGGTACTGACGTCATACCACAAAAATCGAGTTTTAAATACCTCGGGTCCATCATTAAGAGAGATGGTAAGATCGATACCGATATAGTACATCGTATTAGATCTAGATGAGTCAAATGACGAAGTGCATAAGGTGTTTTATATGATAAAAAGATTCCTTTAAAACTCAAAGAGAATTTCTATAAAATGTTGATTCGACCAACCATGTTAAATGGGGGCAGAATGTTGGCCTACCAAACTTAGACATACAAGACAGTTGTTGGTAGCAGAAATGCGTATGCTTAGGTGGATGTGTGACATTATCAAAAGATATAAGGTCCGGAATCGTGTTGTAACATTCCGTTATCCATGTTAAGGCTAGAATAGTAAATTATGATAAATTTATGAGAACTTAGGAAAATACACGTCTTGCATAAGTTATTTGTGACATTCACTTTTTTGCACATTCATATAATTGTACATGCATTCATTGGCATTTCCGGGTAAATTGGTTTATAAATGGAAATTGTGGATTAAATTGAGCTCTTAAATGTGATTTAGCCATTTTAGTATATTTTGGGTATTTTGAAAATTTTGGTAAATTTTAGAAAAATATTGATTTTTAGACCAATTTTAAAGTGACATGTGGTAAAAATATATGTGTGATAGATGGTTAATTGGTATGGTGACAAATGATTTATATTTGCGTGGGTAAATGGTACACATGCTAGTATGTTGTGGTTAGGAAGAGGTTACTATAGCTTTTGATCATTTGACATAATTTCTGCTTGGTTTTGTTCATCACCGAATAGCAAGTGATTGTGCTTTTATGTTGTTGAGTTACTCTCATTGTTGGAATTTACAGTTGAATCTAGTAAGTAGTTTTGATGATGGTTATTTTCTGGTGTAAATATATACACGCATGCATGGGTTTGGAAAATTGAGGCATATATATATATATGTTCTATTCTGTTTTAGAGAGAAAACCGAATATAGATATGTTGTTTTTGCATGCTTGAGGAATAATATGTCATAAGATATTGTTGAGATAAGTTGGAGCTAGAAGAATCATTAAAGTTGTGTTTAGGAAGAGTGCAAAATTCTGGAAAAAAAATGATGAATTCCTACTCTGTAATTTTACTATACATGCGAGAAGTATATGGTTTATTTTACAGTTCATGCTTCTGATATTGGGATGAGTTAACTGGAGTGAAGTGAAAGAGTGGATAAAAGTGAAAATATATGCATTGGATGAAAATCTAAAAATTTGAAATTTACAGTAGAAAGAGAGAGTCAATGGGGAGTTTCGGATTTTTGGTGTTGGATTGATAAATTTGAATCTAGATGTTACTAGAGATTGTATTTGGAGTTAGAAATGCTTAATAGATAAGTTGGAAAGAATTGGAAAGGCTGGAAATAAAAAAATTATGGAGGAACTGAAGAAAAGGATCGGTGAAGAAGGAGAAGAGAAAAGCATCGTCATTCTTTTGCACGACGGTGACATTTGAAAAGAATGTCAAAAGTTATGATCATGCAAAAGCACGACCGCAACTTCTAGGGTTTGGTAAAATTCGTGATCATACTTTTGCGCGATCGCAACTTTCGCGAGTTAAGGTGAAACTTGTGATCGTGCACGTGCACGATCGTGACTTTTATCTAACTTTTCTGAAGGGATTTTTGTTGAACATCCTTCAATCTTTTTGCTATAACTTCTTCACCTGATGTCCAAATGACTTGATTCTTGGATCAATAGATTCATAAGACATTGATCTACATCTCCACCAAAAATCATAGCTTTCTGAATTGGATTGATTGATGAATTTAAGATGATAAGGTGACTGTGCTGAAGTATGATAATTGAGAGGATTTTTATTGAGCATACTTCAGTAATTGGGCTATATCTTGATCTATGAACCTCAGAATGAGATTATTATTGATTGTGAATAAACTAGAAACATAAGGCTATAGATTGTCTAAAGAAATAGAATTTCAATTCAGTCCCTAAGACTTTCAATTTCTAGATGGAAGTTAGGTATAGTGTGCAGTTTCTGAATGAGAATAGTTTGTGAATAATTGGAGTATAACTTTCAGTATACTAAACCAAATTGAATGATTTTGGTGTTAATAGAAACTTAAGACATTGGAGAACAACTTTCTAGAAGGAAGTGTTGCCTAATTTTGTTATTTACCTTATCATATTAATTATGCAAAGTTGACCCGTAAGTATGTTGTAAGAAAAATCTGAAGTGGTCAATGAAGTTATGAAATCGATTTCACATTGTTTTATTTTGGTCCAAATTATAAGTACAAATGATATTAATAAGGGATTTGAAATCTGATTTATTTGATGATAAGGATCACAATAAGATACCCGAAATTGTCATTGAACATGCATTGTACATATTTTATAAGTACATGTGTATTAAGGAATATTTGTACATTGTGCAAAAATATGATATTTGTGAATGTGATGTGTATGTTATAGAAGAGCACAACGAACGCTAGTCGGACATTGCTGGACCATCCAGACAATAGCTTTTTGGAGCGTACTGTGAGTCAACCTAGATGATTTCCTAGAATTGAATTGATTTGATTTATTAAACTTCCAACATTACTAAATTGTTTCTGAATTTCGGACTTGAAGTCCGAGGAGTTTAATAGTTTGGCATGTATTGAAAATGTTTTAATTTTATATGAATTTCTAAATGACTTTTGATTCTCAACGAAGGTTGAATGCCGGACTTAGGTCCAATGACTGTGAAAACTTTGTCTAAGCATTTGTATAAGATTGTGATATATGACATATTCAATATTTGATGCATTTCATAAAATACATACTCAGATAAAGACGTTGTGACTTGAGTAGCTAGTATGAAGCACTTCTATGTAGAGCTTTGCTCCGTGATTTCTGATTCTGCACGTAGAACTATGCTTCCTGATTCTATTTGACTGAGCCCTATGGGCCAGTATTTGTATAAGTTTGTGATAGCCACTCAGTCACAACAATAAGAAAGAACGTGAGTCTCATGCATATAGCATTCTAAGATTGAAATTTATTGAATGATTTGCAAGGTTGAAATGAGTGATAGATAGATATAAACTATGTGATCATATGATAAACTGTGTTGTGTGAATATCTAGAATATATATATGTTCTGAATGAATATCTGTGAGACATGTGATGTGTGTATATGATCCGGTGAAATCATCAATGATGGTTCACTCATTGAGTTCGCAAAACTCTTAAAAATTGCAACGTGATTTTTCAGGTACAAGACATGAGGCTTAGTGTTTATTCTGGATTAGAAGGACATTTTGGACTAAGTTATGGCTTAGAGGTCTGTCAGCTGATGTCAGAGAGTTATAGCTTTCATTTTGTAGTTTTTTGTTTGTAAATATTTGTCTAATGGAAACTGTGTAAGCTTTGTGGATGAATGCAATGAATGAGTTTTAAAATTAGTGACTTTGAAGTATATTTATTAAATGATGCCATGTGTAAGTTGGATTTGTTACTGCTCCAACATACCATTATAATAGGGTATGTACTTGAATGTCCTTCGGGTATTCGGGTATTTACCTTATAGCAGTGAGATATTACATGTGTGGTGAGAGACAGACTATAAGTGGCTAGTATTGCTGACAAATTGAGAGAGACAAGGCTTAAGTGGTTTGGGCATGTGCGCAGGAGGCCCTATGATACTTCGATACGAGGTTGTGAGAAAATAACTCTTAATGACTACAAGAGGAGAAAAGGGAGGCCTTACAAGAACTAGAGGGAAGTGATCAAGAAAGATATATCAAAGTTGGCCCTTACTGAGGCAGTGGCTAGAAATGGAAAAGTCTGGTGTGATCGGATAAGGATAAAGGATACCTTTTAAAGTCCTCATGCCACGTAGTTACCGCGTAGGAAGTCCAACCCAATGTCCTTTCTTCCTTTGTTAATTGTAAGTTTTGGACAAGGCTTTCGGGCCTACAACTTGGTTTTTCAGGTCAGGTGTAGTAGGGAAAAATCCTGCGAGGCCGTCTAAAACCATAGAATTGTCATATCCTCAGGGTCTCTTAGCGAAGACCCCTAGCTTAACTAGCAACAAGAAAAGCCGGTCTTTGCAGCGTGTCAGGTACTAGCAAATCTGGTCACCATCAGGTATATCCTTTGATTTATTTTATTTTTTATTTATTATGTATTTATTGTAATTTTATTTATATAATTATTTAGCGTGCCAGTTTTACTTATTTTCTCTTTAACTTGCATCACTTTTTTATTGTCACATCTGCATATGGGTCTACCAAAACACAGCCTCTCTATTATGTAGGGGTAAGGCTGCATACTATCAGACCTCCCCAGACTCCGCTTTATTGCGGCACTTCGGACTGGATGTGATGATAGTGATGATGATACGATCTAAGAAACGAACATGTCACATAACGTATTTAAGAGTATGGAGAAATAAAAAGATCCACTATCTAGGATATAATGCATAAAAATAGAAAGACCATGACTCAAGACACAACCATGTCATAGACTGTATTTGTAATATACAACTTTATCTATAAATATGTTTTGATTGATGATTTATTTGAATCACGTTTAAATTAAATTGAGTTTACTAAAGGACTATTTAAGTAGAATTATATAAGATAGAGTTTACATATAAATATATTGCTGTAAATCTAGTTTAATGCAGCTGTTATTTCCTAAGTACGTAAGCATACTCAATTGGTTGAAACTCATTAAATATATTCTTTTATTTTTATTGTTTCTATCTTTCTATTTTATTCTTGATGCAAATTATTTCTCAACAAGTAGTGTTAGAGTATACTTGAGGTGACAATGACTTACGCTATAAATTTTGAAGAAGTAAAGCATAATAAAATTAAGAGTTTTGCATTATGTGACAACAAAAAAGTGAAGGATTCATTTGTATAACAAGTCATGCTAAAGGGGATGCAGAAGAAAAGGTTGAAATGTATCGATGAGCATAAGTAGGAAGAATTATAGGTACGAGAAGCTAGAATCATGTAACTTTATAGACAAGGTCTTGTACTATAATTGCATTTCCTGTGGAAATATGGAAGAAACTAAATAATCAATACATGTCAAAGTATCTCAAAAGTAAGTTGTATTTGAAGCAAGAGTTGTATAAGTTGAAGATGTAACATGAAACATGTATGAAATAACATATCAATGTTTTTAGCAAAATAATTAATGACCTGTTAAGACTCGAAGTGACTATTGCAAACAAGAATAAAGCAATAATTTCATTTTGTCCTTTTTCTCTTTCTTATGAATATACTAACCACATTCTACATTCATATTGGATAAGGAGATAGTTAGTGTGGAGGGCATTATCACTGCATTATTTATTCATAACCAATAGAGGGTTAATACCAGTGAAAACTCTAAAGGTAAAAGGGTAGTATATGATAATAAATTAAGATCATTAGAGGAAGCAAAATAAGGATAACTCGTCCAATAGGTGTTTTAGATCTAAATTTAAGGATAGAAAAACATTTTGGTGCTATAATGCAAGTAAGTTAGACATCAATAAGGGTTCAGGATGACTAAAGAAAATCTAATGATTCGTCACAGTATATTAAAGTAGTGCAAAGCAAAGATGTAGATTGTAGTGACAAAGATATAATATATGTTTTAACTAGTCAATTTTAGGACATAAATTTTAGATATGATATGCTTATATCATATGACACCAAATAAGGATTTATTTGTGTCATAACAACATATAACTTAAATACTATTTAGTTGGGAGATGATAAAGCTTGCAAAATCGTCAAAACGTGATATGTTAGGATCAAGATATTTAATGGTTGTCTTATCCTCAACATGTACTAGATTTTAAAAAGAATTTAATTTATTTAGACACCTTAAATGCCCATAATTTTGACTATAAAACTGAAAAGGATAATATTAAGATGGTAAAGGGTGTTTTAGTTGTGGTAAAAGAGTCAATGCTAGTGGAAACATCTACGAAGTAATAAGAAGTAGAGGTGGCAATAGGGCTTTGGTCCGGCCTAAGGTCAACCAGCCAAGCTCTGATTGAAAGGGCCTCAAGCCGCATTTTTTAAAAAATTCAGGCCTTATGCATAAACCAATAAGATTAACTTAAATTGAACTTAAAAAAGGGTGAAATTTTTAATTCAAGGGCAATGTCAGAGGAAGAACACTATCATAGTGGCCTAATGGTTTTAACTAACCTTTTCGTGCATCATTTTTTTAATATAATTCTGTCATTTCATCATACAATGTTGTAATTAGACATAGATCATAAAAGTAATGTCTACTTTATTTTGAGACCAAACATGTTTGTTATCTACCATTAGCTATTGATTCAATTAATGACAACTGTAAATTATTTATAAAATGTCATTCTATCTTGACCAAGGATTTTCCTAATCAATACTAATCGAGAAAAATGAAACATTCTCCCTAATTAATTTAGGGTGATAAATCATATTTTAATTACTCAACTACATCCATAGAATTCATCCCACATCCAATGACTACTTGCTAAACGACCTATGATTAGAAGAGATCATAGGTAGTATCAAAATAATCCATATATAAGATAACTTCGAAACCCTCATGTCAAATAATCACTTATACAATCATCACAATAAGAATTTTCATAGACATACAAGTAATATTTTTAATGGATTTCTCATATGGGGACAGTTTAATGAATTTGTTCTCTAACATGCACCCACACTTTTGTTTAAGTATCTCTATACTTTAGCCTATAAAATTGACTATTTCTTTCATAATGAAAAACAAAATGTATGCTAGTCTTTTTACATTATACTCATTTCCAATCTCAATAGAACAATAATTAGGAACAATTTAGGGATAATACATAAATATAATATGAATCTCATAATTATAATCTTATCATAATTTCATTTGTAATATATATTTATCCTATAGATTTTATCAAATACATATAAATTTGTATAAGATAAAGTATGTCTTTAAATAATTGTCACTAAACTACAACCAACTGATTGGCTCTAGGTCATAAACCAACAAGATTAACTTGGGTTGAACTTAGAAACGGGTGAAATTATGGTTCAAGGGCAATGTCAGAGGAAGAACACTATCATAGTATAGCCACAAATAGAACAAGATGTACCATTAGGCCACTAAATAGATATGGTTGAAAACAAAAATTCAGTTGAGAGGTTAGGAGCAGTGAAGAGAAGTATAGATGGATAAGAGTTACGATGGAGGAAGTAGAGTCCTTAAACAAGAATAAAACATTAGAGATGGTGCAACTTTCAAAAAGAAAAAGACATATACGACACAAGTGTATGTACTAAAGAAAGCCAACAATGACACAGAGAAAAGTTTGAAGCTCGACTAGTGGAAAAAGAGTATATAGATGAAAGGAGGATTGATTATGATGATGCAACGTACATGTTGATAAAGTGGATTATTATTATAGAGAAAGCTTGGACTTCGTCAGTATCTCAAAGTACTAGAAGAGGTTACAAACCAACCTATAAAGAATATATTCACCAAAATGAAGATTATCATGTATAATTCATTACAGACTTCCCATGCTAGGTTTTAGTTAAAAAGGTGAACTAAAAATGAAGACGTTAGTTCTTATAGAAAGGCCTGCATTTGTGATTAACAAAAGTTTGTGATACAAACATTACTCTTGCAAAGTTTCGATGACGATACATATTAAAAGGTAAGCCCATATGAAGGTTAATAGAAGGGAAATATTGGGAAAAACTAAAACGCTTAAACCAATGAGCATTGAGAAAGTTGGTGCTTCTATGGCGGCCATAGCCAGTTATGGTCTTCGGAGGACAGTCTTCTTTAAGTTTCTGGCCAATGCTTTTCCCATCATTCCACTTGTCTTGGCTACCATCTTCACAAACTCGGACATGATGCGCATTTTGACTTGACCTCTCTTTGGAGGAAGCATAACTTTCTTCTTTCGGGGCTCTTTAGAAGCTGGCTTATGAGCAAAATGCATAGTTTTTTTTTTTCATGAAGAGAAAAAGGGTATGGCAATGGTGTGAATGATAAAGAAAGACTGATGGGGTTTATATAATGAGGCTTGAGGGAGATAGAAAAGAACTACAGAATGTGCTTAGGTGACTGTTTCAATGGGACCCTAATCATTCATTGTTGCTGTAATGTGGGAAATTTCCAATGTATCAGAACAATTCAGTTCGGTCATGAACTTTTACTCTTTCCAAATTCAGGGTCTACCAATTATCAGAAAGCTTCAATTGAGTGGGAATTCGCACGAGTGTTTGATTACAAACATAAACTAAAATTATTGGTTTCAAAGGGTTGTTGATTGCTAGGAAAAGCCAAGTCAAACGTGTATTCACTGTACGGAGCAGACAGATCATTACGTGTGGAATTCCCTCTGTTTGCTTTCTTTTCTTCCCTCTGCTTGCTTTTACAAGTTCAATGTCCCCCCTCGAAAATGACTCAAAATGGTCCGTGTACGAAGAGAAGTAGACAAGGCTGAAGATGTGGCATTTTGGGGTTGAAAATGAGAACTCAAAATTGGATCTGAGTTGGAGTAAACGATGTTTTCCGGAGAAACTACATAATGACTCTTAAGAAGATCCGGCCCTGCCCTGTTAGACTGAGTACAGAAGTGACTGATACTGAATTCAATGTCGTGTTTAAGGCACTCCGGGGCTGGATTCCACAGACAAGATCAACGACAAGATGGTGGTTGTGCTGACCACCGAAGACTTGATTCCATTTAGAAGACGTAAAACTTTAAGACCAAGTCTTGCGTCTATCATTCGTTACTGAGGTTTTGAAAATTAGACTATAAATTACATCACAGTTACGAATTGTTGTGATCAATCCAATTAAGATAAATTATAATGAAAATATTACAGTCTAAAAAGATGATATCTGTAATTTAAAACTTTAAATTCCGATATTCCTATCAATTTTATGTTTTTATGCCAAATTAAGTTGTTTTTGCAGTGACCATTGAGACTCCAGCAAAGAATTAATCAGCCAGAATAGGAACATATTAAAATCAAGTTGATCGGGAGGTGCGATTCACGCACATGCACCCTGAAGGGAATTAGTGTGTGGACTCAGCTTGCAAAGATGGCGAGCCCAAGCATTCATATTCTTCGGGGCCATCCGATGCTCACTCTAGCTTTTCTGCACCGCGACCGGATTGAAATGGAGTACCGCCGACAAGGACGGAGCCAGACATGTAAGGTAGGAAGGCCCGGTGTTTAATTTTTTAAATTTTAGGGAGGTCCAACTCCCAAATAACTTCATTTATATATATATATCTATATATGATATTTATTTTTTAAAAATTTTGTGGGGCCCAGTGACCCCCTTGGGCCCCATCTAGCTACGTCTCTGATTGTTGGGGTTCAGATGTTCTGTACTCAATACCTGTTTCAACCCTATCTTGCGTAAAAAAAAACAAATTCGTTTTGGATATAAAGTCATAAAATGATGTAATAGTTTGCAGAACAAGGTTAGAACAGGTTTTGGGTACAAAGATCTTGGAACGAGATCTTTTGTCCATTTTTTCTTGTTCCTACCCTTCCAATGAATCTCAACCATTCATTTATGTGGGAAAAAATGGACAGAAAATCCTGACAAAAAGATCTTACCCTAGCTACTTTGTTCCAAATTGGATCAGTCAAATCTCTCCTAGGATTTTCTTTAGTGATAGTTACATTCGTCTTTTACGATCACAAGAATATTTACTGATTATTGACGTGATGATTGTTCTTTAAAAGAATAAAAAACGTCACAAGAAAAGGAACCACTTGCTTTTGAAGTCCAAAATGTCAGCCAAGTCTCAGCCAATCATCTTGAACAGAACCAACGCACT
>JAOQMQ010000005.1:32940813-32954689 GCA_027563845.1 Erythroxylum subrotundum | reverse complement strand
TCTATATATGATATTTATTTTTTAAAAATTTTGTGGGGCCCAGTGACCCCCTGGGCCCCATCTAGCTACGTCTCTGACCGTCGAGCCGGGCACTAGTTAGTTGCTTAGTGTTTGTTTTCCTTTGTAACAAAAAAAAAAATCGAATTGATCGGATTTTGAATCAAGTTTAAATTTGAGTAGGGATGAAAATGGGTCGGTTTATGGGCTCAGACTCAGATGTTTTCAATTAAACCGACCCATGGATTACTCAAGCTCAGATCGACTCGTGATCTAACTCTTCTAAGAAAAACAATCAGTCTAGGTCTGGATAGCTTAGACTCAAATTCAATTAAAAATATATTATTTTACACTTTTAGTTTTAAAAAATTATTTTAAAAAAAATTGACGGACGGACTTATAACCATCCCTAAATTTGGGAACATTAATTTAATCATATTTAAATAGTCTATATCGGTCTTATTAATAAATAATTTTTGATTTAATTGAATTCTGAATTACATAAAACTTTTAATGCAAGATTTCAATCTGATTCTAAACTAAAAACAAAGCTTTTGATCTGCCGACTGAACTCGAATATCAGGCCCAGTTTAGGTTTTAAGGGGTGTAGACCCAGACAACTCATTGCTACCCTTATTCTCAATTCTTGCACATAACCTAAGCCACATGATTATAAAGGAGACAGTAAATGAAACAAGAATAGCAAGACTCAGGAGTCAGGACATGACTCCACATGCAATTCTATGGTGATCTTTAATTTCTTTCCTCGCATTACAATTATGAAATCAAAATGTAAATCACTCTAGTTGTCAGCTAATATACAAATTATACAGTTCGAGTATGAAGCAAGGCGGCTGATCATGAGATGAACTCAGTGAACCGAAAGTGGAAATAACAGCTGAAAACAACATTTACTTGGATTTTGCTCATTCCCTAACAGGTTCCACCAAAAAATTGTGGGATCGGAGCAGAAATCAAATATAATCACTTGACTGGTGCAAGAATTGTATACAGCAAAAGAAACAAAACAATTACGATGGCACCCACTAGAGTAAACTGTGAACTGTTCCATACCCTGAGGTTCGACCTCTCTGTTCTTTTGATGGGATCAACTTCTTCAGACAACGGGAAGTTGGAGTTACGAGGGTTCCAGGTAACATACTTGTTCGGAGAAAACTGAGATAAGATAACCATTTTCCCTTTCTTCTTGAACTTTGTCCATGCCTTGTCCCAGTCCATCGAAAACTTATCATCTGAGATCAGAACATTAACCGATTCGATTATGAATATACTAAAAACATCCAAGAACACAAATGACTCCACGACAAACATATACATACTATTTGAGTCTCCGTTTCGATTTGGTGGTTCTTGAGAAGAACATATAGTCCTTGGAACTGTAGATGAGAAATGACGACGAGAAAGCGAAAACGAAGAAGAAGAAGGTGTGGATTTGTATATCGCCGACAAGAAGCCCCGACATGTCGTTCTTGCAGTAGCTGTAACGGTTCCGACGACAATTTGAATATCCATTCGGATCCAAACCCTAAAGATTCTACTGCTTTTCTTACCTACACACACACCCACTCCAGAAACTCCTTATCCTCAGCTACAAGTGTTCCACTACACTCAGCCTCAGGCTCACAGCAGTCCACGTCATCTCATTCATTCCTATCTTCTGGGACCCATCTCTACTGGTTGATTGGTCCCTACCTGAAGCGCGCCTAAATTTTGTGTGTGTGCGTGTCCACATCTGATGTTTGAAAAATTGATCGTGGTCGGCAAGGTTGGCGTCAAACAGAAAACCTTGAAGATCAGACCACCACGTGTCCTTCACCTGTTGATTGTCAAAAAGTTTTCTTGTTATAAAGTGGGTCCACAATTACACCTTTTCTTAATAAATCTAACAACCGCTGGATTTTGGCGGGTTATATTCTAGACCATTGAATTTTTTTATTTTTATTTTATATCTTTATAATTATTATTTTCAGATAAATATTAAATAAAATTTTAATTACATAGTAAATAATATTTATTTATTTTTATTAATTATTATTTTAAAATTATAATTATAATTTTATGTTCTAAGAATAGAAATAATAACAAATTATATCGATTTAACGTATTTTTTTGTTTAAATTTAATTTGAACCATTAATGTTATTTTATTATAACATATCTTTATAATATTTTATCCGAAATGATTCGATTTAATCCAACTATATTGAAACTGTTTTTAATATTTAAAAATTGAATAAAAATTAAATATGTAAATAAAAATTTAATTGATTTAATTTTATTTATAAAATTAATTATTTTATAAAATTGAATAACTAATTTTTAATAATAAAATTTATTAAAATAAATTAAATTAAAAATTGAAAAAATTAATCGATTACATTTTTTAATAATTGTACGTTATTGTTGACAAAAATCGAAACATTGAAACGACACATGTCGAAGTGACTGGCAACAGTTAGGGTCTGGACATGAGTGGACTAAACGAAGTCACACGTAGCTGTCGCCTATGTCCCACTCTTTCTGTTAGGATTGGCGATTTAATCGGCTGTTTTAGGTTTCAAAACATCGGCGGCGGTATAAGAAACAGCAAAGTCACCAGATCTCTGCATCACAGGCTCTATCTGTTCTATGTACTAAATAAAATTCCATCAAGGAGGGCATAATATCTTCTTTAAGGTTACAATCATTTGAAAAGTAAGTTTTGGGCATTGCATGCCAAAGTTGCAAGTAATGTGATTTTTAAGTAAATGAATTGGGAATTTGTCTAATGTGGTTTATGCCTATTAATTAGGGATTTGATTCGTCACTACCTTGATAGTGAAAAAATCACATAACCCTTTATTGGATGAAACATAAATTAGGTATTGGAAAGGTTTCTTGGCATTTAGCTTGAAAAAAAAACCATGTGACTACTCAGTAAACAAAAGTTAAAAGTTGGAAAGTGGGAAGTACTAACAATGAACGAATATATACCACGTCTACGTGTTAAATACTTTTTACGGTAAAATTGTGTATTATTAGACCTCCTTAAATTCTACGTGTCAGTAAAATTTTTACTAAATATTGTTGTTTTTGTTTTTTTGTTGTTTGATACTTTTTTTTTACTTTTCAATTTTAAATTTTAAATTTTGTTATACTTAACTTTAGTCGTGGATTAAATATTTTTATCAATTCTAATTTGTATGTTTAGTCCAGCTAGATCTAAATCAACAACAACAACAACAATAAAAATTTAATTTCGCTGATATGCGAAAATTGAAAAGAATTAGTAGTATGCAGTCTTACCCCTAACTAGTAGAGAGATTAATTATTATAACTTATGCAAATAAATAAATACAAACTTAAATTAACTAAAATTTATATTAGATTCAAATTCAAGAGATCAACTCAACTTTGCTTGAATGGTTCAAACAATCCAAACTAATTCAATGAAAACATTAAAAAAAAATTACTTTGATACAAAATTTAACATAATTTTGGTCAATAATTATCATTTAAGTAAGTATTTCTATTATTTATAATTTTTATGTCCAATAATTTTAGGTAAAATAAGAGAAATGGTTGTAATAAATTAATTTAATAATTATAAGAATTAAGAATATAGATAAAAAGTATTTAACAATTCTAAAAATTTTAAAAATAATAGCGGTGTTTGACTTTAGAATTTAGATACTGTTAAAGTCCAAATCCTCAATTGGTGTACAGAATGACACTGTGGAGGCCTCCACATGGGAATAGGCACGTGCATGATTGAGGATTTAAATCAATACAGACCACGAACAAAAAGCGACGATTAATTGAAAGGTCCAAGACGACTCTCTTCTTGCACGCACAATTCCAACGCCATTCACACAGTACACACCCACACAGAAAGCCGTAAGCTTTTCTGTTTCTTCACGCGCAATCTCTCTGTGTTTGTTTCTCTACGTAAATCCAACACCTGAACATCTCTCTTCCCACCCCGCATGTTTCTGGATTTGGTTTGTTAGACTCCTTTCTTCAAATGAACGTCAGCTCCTCCTCTCCGGCGAACCCCGGCCCTCCACCGTCGACGGCTACCCCGTCTTCGACTACTACGCCTAGCAACTCTGATGGGTCTGGCAAGAAGGTCAGGAAACCCTACACCATCACCAAGTCTCGCGAGAGCTGGACCGAAGAAGAACACGACAAGTTTCTCGAAGCTCTCCAACTGTACGTTGTCTTCTCTCTCATTTTATGATGACTTAATTCTTCCTTCTTTGGAAAGCCCTTTAATGGAGAATGGATGAGCAGTAGTGGTAACTGGAGGAAGTGGTTGGTCGTATTTGGTTGGTTGGTGGGTTGGTTTCTGATTCCTGTTTAGAGTTGAAGTGATTTCGAAATTATTGTGCAGTTGCGTGCACAGTATCTGGGTTTTGCTTGGAGAAGTTTGATCTTGTGGATCTATTGGTCGACAGATGTTATAGCCTATAAACACTGGCTTAGTACAGTTAGAAGGACTTCAATTTTGATTCCAACAGTTACTGTCTTGCTAATATGAACTTGTGTGGCCGTGCTTCCCTTTATATTCCTGAGTTCTTGTCTTTGCTTTGAGAAAACTGAGGACCTTTTTAGGAAGCTGTTACGGAGGCAAATCTTGACTTTGGTGTCCTTTTAATCTTCTTCATTAATTCAGATTTGATCGGGACTGGAAAAAGATCGAAGATTTTGTGGGTTCTAAGACGGTGATCCAGGTTCATATTCTGTATTATCGTTCTGAGTTTGTGTGTACATGTACTTCAATTCTTTGTTCCGTTTTTTACCTATCATTTTGCTTTTTTAGATCCGTAGTCATGCACAGAAATACTTTCTGAAGGTTCAAAAGAACGGTACAATTGCGCATGTGCCGCCGCCTCGCCCTAAGCGCAAAGCTGCTCACCCTTACCCTCAGAAGGCATCCAAAAATGGTGTGTGTATGTGACTTCCATTTACTAATTTTGAGAGATTGAATTGAAGCTTTGACTTACCATTACATGGTATACCTCATATCACAGTTTTAGTCCCAATGACGGCACCCATGGCTTATCCTTCCTCTATGAACGCCATTGTACCTGGATATGCACCTTGGGACGACACTCCTATGCTAATAAATACCGCAACCAGTAACGTTATGTTATCACAAGATGAATTTCCAAGTCTCCAAGGAACTGAGGTCCCAAAGCAGGGGAAACAAGCGCCTATTCTTCATGGTAATACGCTATACTGCATTTGTTCATCTTAAACCTGAAAAAGGAGAGGGAAGAGCTTAATTTGATGTTATGTTTTTGGCTTCCAGGTCTTCCAGATTTTGCTGAAGTATATAGCTTCATTGGGAGTGTATTTGATCCAGACTCCAATGGTCATGTGAAAAAGCTCAAGGAAATGGATCCCATAAATTATGAAACTGTAAGCTATTGAAGTCTTTGGAAATAACCTCTCATGCGCATTGATATGTAAAATTTCTGGTTATGAAGTATTGAAGAAAGCAAATGGTCAAACTTGCCTTTCCAGATTTTATCAGAATAGTTGCATGATTTCCTTGTTTTGAGTTGCAAATGTGTTATCTTACAATTCCAATTAACCACTGCAGGTTTTGTTATTGATGGGGAACCTTACTGTTAACCTGTCTAGCCCCGATTTTGAGCCAATTGTAAGTGCAGATGTTTTTTATGGATCTAATTTTACTACTTTGGGAGACACTGGTTTAAGACAATTAACTTTGTGCTATGCTTTTAGTGATTCAATAATGTTTTTAAATTCATAATCTTTAAAATTATAAAAAGAGTTGATTTGAATGTCATATTGACAACATTTGATTGATCCATGTACACTGCTAACAGGAGTTTTTGTTCTGTAATTGATATTTTTAATTGATTCAGAGGAAAGCCTTGTCATCAAATGACATGAACACCAAAACGGTCGGAGGAGTAGCTGCAAAAACCCTCATCAACGATGTAGCGTGTTGAGTTTGTTTTTGCTACTCCCAGGTATGCCAACTTGTAAGTGTCTGCCTTCTACTGTGTTTCAGTTTCTTCCAAATTGCTCAAGAACCTGAATAATGTTCCATTAGATCCCCTTAACCTCTATCCCTCTTGTTTCTTGCAGTGTAAGTGTTGGATACTAACTAGAGACAGTAACAGGCAGACTCAGGTGAAGCTGTACAAAAATGGAGGAGGGAGAAAGTTTTCAAATGCCCCATTTGGAGAGCAGTTGACTGACTTGTACTGTTCTGTCAAATCCTTTACTGACCAAACTAAACTAGTGTGTATATTTGTTAAGGAAATGGAACTCCAAAAGGGTTTCTTTTCCGATCGAAGGTTTTCAGGTCTAGGAGGTGTAACTCAATAGAGATCCTGTTAATAGGGAAAAGTAATAAGAATCCTGTCTCCGTCAAGCTAAGCTAGGGAATGTAGGTAATTTGTTTTGCCAAAATCACTTATATTTTTTGGCCAATACCTTCAAGCATCTTGTTCTTTTATGTAAGCATAGCACCGCCAGTTCTATTTCTTTGCCTAGTTGAAGTACAGGCCCTGATATAAATATGTTATTCCTGCTATCTTTTTATCTTTCTTTCTGTCTCCAAATCTGTTGTCTATGAGAAATAGCGTTGAAGAAGGATTTCCTGACGATCACAGCACGATTTCCTTCCCTTTCATAAATTACTATAATATGATGACTTAAAACACCAGTTGATTCAATTATAATGGATGCCAATTGCATATTAGCTCGACGAGGAAACACTTTGCAAGGGCCATAAGAATAAGACTGCTAAGAGTTCTTTCTACTCAAAATCCAATCCAAATACTATAAAGACAAGCGGCTAAGAAAAGATCAAAAATCACATTGGATGAGCTCATTGAAAAGAAGCAAGGCCTCCATGAACAATGGGATCTGATAAGATCCTTCTCTGCTACTTAGTGAGATTTGATGTGTTGCTGAACAACATTAAGACCTTCACTCTCCTCTCCATAATCCTGAAAAACTCAAGACGAAATGCCATCAGAACCACAGAAAACAAGCCAAGACAAACAAGGAACACCAGCATGTACAGGGCATACCTTCACAACTACGCAAGAGCAACCCACTACCTTCCTCGCCTTGCCCTCAGAATCGATCTTACATAACTATATCACAGTTGAAAAGAATACAATTACAAAGATCGGCAATAACACAACCATTTTATAACTCACAGTTAGAGTTACAACATTTAAGAGCAATTTCAGTTTAAAAATAATACTTACACCAGCCCACTCGCCGAGGGTCTTGGCACTAGGAACCGTCAACAGGCTTACGCCATGGTCAGCACAAAGTGCTTTAATCAATTTGACATAGTCAGGCTGATTGCAGTCCTCTGCCAAGACACACAACTGTGCAGCATGCTTCTCAATCACTTTGGCACCTTCATGAAGGCCTTTAGAAAGGCCTCCGTGAGCCAGAGATTTTCTCAGCACAAGTTGCAATGCTGTCATCAAATCCATGGGCTCACCAAGAGGCTGAGCAGATGTTTCGACAGGGACTGCACCTTCTTCACTGAAAAGACAAGAAGCAATCCCTTCCTTTTAACACGACAACGTGAACTACAGTGAACCCTCCGAGTTCAAAACCAAGAATGTTAGGTTCATTAAACTTAAGCCAAAGAGCTAGCGATCACTGTAACATGTAATGTTGCCCGTCAAGAGTCTCACCAAACAAAGAGACTATCAAAACCCGGTTCCTAACTATGTAATATAAAACACAATCAAGAATCTAATTTCATATAAGGAACGATAAGTCCATCACTCCACCTATCAATGACTCCCCCGTCATCAATGGAATTCATACAAGTTAAAAACAACGGGAGGAAACAATGTTTCCACTGAATCAAGAGAAGGACCATCACAAAAAATAACTTTTGAACGAAATAACAGAAACTTACGCTGCCATTTTGATTGCAAGTGATAGTTCAAAGACTTTCTCCTTCCTGCAGAATCATAATAACAGATAACAAGTTATATCACATGCAAGAACAAGTCTTTAGCAAGCATCGTCGTATCTAGCATCAAATCTCAATATAACAACATAACAGAACAAAGAAGAAACAATTTTCTTCTTCTATATGAACTATCAAAAAGAGCCGGATCAGAAAAACTGGAGCAACATACCTTAGACGGTGGATTCGCCGTAGACCGCCGACGCGAACAACGACTCGCCTCTTCGAGTTGGTGAGTTGCAGTGTCACTGAGATTTAGGGTTTCTGGCTATAAGTAAAGTACTAATTAGCCCTTTGAATCTGTTACATTTGTAGATTGGGCTTATTAAGTAGGCCCAATAATGACATGGGCTTACTTTTAAGAGTACCATTTTATTCTGGAGAAGGATATACTAATTCGAGTGGCCAAACATACCCCATCTTCCAATCAACCCTAGACCTATCGCATATGTATATAATATAACGTTTTGACGAACAGGTCTCTCTCAACCCCAAAACCCTACATAGCTCACACTCACCATTCCAGCTCAAATCCACCGAATGGCCACCGCCGCCGTTCGCCCGCTCGTGACCGTGCAGCAGCTACCCGTGCTGAACGACATGGCGACGGACTCCGCCGCAACCGTCGTTCTCCCCGACGTCATGAAGGCCTCTATCCGCCCCGACATTGTCAACTTCGTCCACTCCAACATTTCCAAGAACAGCCGCCAGCCCTACGCCGTATCCAAGCGCGCCGGCCACCAGACCTCCGCAGAGTCCTGGGGAACAGGCCGAGCTGTGTCTCGTATCCCCCGTGTCCCCGGCGGTGGTACACATCGCGCCGGCCAGGGAGCTTTCGGAAACATGTGTCGTGGCGGACGCATGTTCGCTCCGACCAAGATCTGGCGCCGCTGGCACAGGAAAATCAACGTCAACCAGAAACGTTACGCTGTAGCTTCTGCCATCGCCGCCACTGCGATCCCCTCCTTGGTGATGGCCCGAGGCCATAGAATTGAATCCGTTCCCGAAATGCCTCTGGTTATCAACGACAGCGCCGAGAGCGTCGAGAAGACCTCCGCCGCAATCAAGGTGCTAAAGGAAGTCGGTGCTTACGCCGACGCCGAGAAGGCCAAGGACAGCCACGCGATCCGTCCAGGGAAGGGAAAGATGAGGAACCGCCGCTACATTTCTCGCAAAGGCCCCCTGATTGTGTACGGAACCGAAGGAGCGAAGCTTGTGAAGGCCTTCAGGAACATTCCAGGAGTTGAAGTGGCGAACGTGGATAGACTCAATCTGCTGAAGCTGGCTCCGGGAGGGCACTTGGGTCGCTTCGTGATATGGACGAAATCGGCGTTCGAGAAGCTTGACTCGATCTATGGAACCTTCGACAAGGTTTCAGAGAAGAAGAAAGGGTATGTTTTGCCCAGGGCTAAGATGGTGAATGCTGACCTCTCACGTATCATCAACTCTGATGAGGTGCAGTCCGTTGTAAGGCCTATTAAGAAGGAGATTAAGAGGGCCACACTCAAGAAGAATCCATTGAAGAACTTGAATGTGATGCTGAAGTTGAATCCTTATGCTAAGACTGCTAGGAGGATGGCACTCTTATCCGAGGCTGAGCGTGTTAAGGCCAAGAAGGAAAAGCTTGATAAGAAGAGAAAGCCCATTACTAAGGTATATAAGTCTCTAATTGATCAATTTGATTCTTATTCATCTCATAACATTTGGCTGTTCTTAAGGTTTGATATTTGGTTTAGAATAGTGTTTGCTCAAATCTGATGTTGCCCTTTGTATATGCTTTTGTGAAGAAACATGTGAAGGTAGAAATTATGCATTTTGTGCTTTATATTGGTTTAAACTTCAGTTAGATGTGGTATATGTTTCGATTAGGTGACTTTTCTTTGAAAGTTTTGGAATTTGAAGAGTTGTGATCTTTAAATTTCTACTTCAACCCTTCAATGGATGTTTTTATGGAATGTTGTAATGTTATGAGTATCAAATGCTAGTTTGATAATGGCTGTTGTTTAATATCTTCTCGTGACAAATGATGCTTGTATTGATTCCACAACATCATTCCATTTGAAATCTGTCCTCATTTTCACATTTCGAGCAGTTGTCATAAGGTTGACAATTACCAACTTGAATCTCTTCTTGAATCTTAAGTCTTGATCAATGTAGTTGTACACACTGATTTGCCTGACTGTTGTGTGTTTCATTTTACTGCTCTTAACCTTTCAGGAGGAGGCATCAGCAATTAAGGCCGCGGGGAAAGGATGGTACCAAACTATGATCTCAGATGGTGACTACACAGAGTTTGAGAACTTCTCAAAATGGCTTGGCGTATCTCAGTAGTGAATTTGAAGTATTCTTTTTGTTCAAGATCATCTTTTTGTTTGTTTTACTGTTGGACATGAGCAGAAGGACTTTGAATATAGAGTTGGATTTTTCTTTCCTGCTCTTTCTTGGCATTTGGTTAGAGTTAAGTATTTATTTTAAGAATAGAACCATAATTAACTATATTTGCACTTGCATTATTACTGAGTCTGTTTGCTTGACAATCGTCTGTTTTGATGCGGATTTTGCATTTGTTTCATTGCTCTTGGCCCAAAATCAAAGGATTGAGAGTGAAGTTTTTGTATTTTTTTATAAGATTTGAAATGAAAAGGTGACTAAATTGATAATTTGCATTCTTCTATTCAACTAATATATAACATTAAAATTAAAATGAAATAAATTTTATTAATTACTAATAAGAGTTATAATTAACATAATTAACTTTTTTATTTTATTTTATTTTTACTTTAAATCTTATTTTTAAAATAAAAATATTCTTAATTTAATAATTATTTAGTAAATATATTTTAAGTTTAAAATTATAAAATATTAGTTCGTAATAAAAATATATCTACATTTATATTAACAACTAAATAAATTTTTGTTTTTATTAAAAAATATAAACTGAAAAAAGAAATAAAAATCCAAAACTACAATTAAAATAAAATAAAATCAAACTACATTTAAATTATCATTAATCCCATTTTTTTAATCAATTATGAATCTTAAACCTTTGTTGTTAGAAGAGGTGATATTGTACTACTCATACAAAAGAAAGTTTTATTAAAATAACGAAGTTGTAAAATTAGCACATTACGCTAGAATTAGCATATTTTTATTGAAAACAATCTTTTTAGTAAGTAGGAATAAGGTTGCGTATTATTGAAATTTTTTAAATCTTACGTCTTACTAAGATTTTAATTGAGTGTTGGCGGCGACGACGACGACGACAACGATAGAATTAGCATATGATCGTACAGCAAGCTTTGGGTTTTTTGACGGGGATGGAATTTGCAATTTATAAGATTGATTAAGAGACATGATAAAGCCAACATTGTTCCTTATTTTCATTTATCCTCCTCGTTATTCATTATTAACATAGACATTGTGAAACAGTTTCCCAACTTCCGAGACATATTTGGACATGGACATACTCCAATCAAAATATACCTCATGACAATACTATTCTTATTTCTTAAGAATTTAAAATTTCTCAATCTTTTAAACATTTTTCAACTTAATATCCAAATTTTTAATTGAGGAATTATTTTTTTAAATTTAACAATTCAGTTTTAAAAGTTAGTTTTATTAAATATTTGTTAATTTAGTGAATAGTATCTTTATTTATTTATTATTATTTGTATTTATTTATTTTTAATTTTTAACCATTTTATTTTTAATTTTTATTATCATTTTTAATTAATATTTTTCATTACCATTATTTATTTATCATTTACTGTTTATTATTTATTATTTATTAATTTTTCATTCGTGTGAATCATTTGGAACAATCTCTCTACTAGTTAAAGGTAAAGTTGTGTATTACTAAATCTTCTCAAACCCCGCACGTCAGTAAGATTCCTATCACGTGTTGTTATTATTGTAAGTAACGGAATCTTTTATTGATGGGTATCTATCTAAAATATTCTCTTTGCTCTAGTCTAACTATAGCTGCTATTTTTTCATATGAACATCTACATTTCATGAACAACAAAGATTATGTCAACCAGAACAGTAAATTACAAACGAAACTAATATTTTCAATGAACTCTTAAAAATTTTTAAAAATTGATCACTCGATTGAAGATTTTAAAATCTTAGACATTGAATTGAAATTTTTATAAAAAAATCAATCACTTTAAAATTAATAAGAAATATTTTAATAATTTAATGTCAAGTAAATTTTTAAATATAATATTGTGTCAAAAATTCTACAAATTATATAAAAATTAAATTCACAAAAAAGTATTTCTAAATTTTGTGCAACCTGCATAATTTAAGTTTGGAAAGTGTTCTTGAGAAGTTTAATTTAGTTTAAACAGACAAGATATGTCTCCATATAAGGTTAAAAATGGGATTAATTTTTATTTTCTTACAACAACAAGATTGTAGCCTACTCTCCCTTAATAGATCCTTGAATTTGACATCAGTCTTGTTGATTATTTCAATTAATAAAAGTTAAATTGATTACATCAAGATCTGACCTTAGTCATGCTTACAGTCCTTAATCAAAGGGCATGTTATTTATGAGAATGACATCTCTCATCTTTTCATACAATTGTAGTTTACTTCAAGAATAATATCTAATGACATCTCTCATCTTTTCATACAATTGTAGTTTACCTCAAGAATATATAACCTTTTAAGTTTGACTTTAACTTTTTCAAAGTCAATTAAGAATAAAATAATTTTCATTTTTGTAATAAAACAATACCAGCATAGAATTATGTAAAGGCATCTAATAACTTTGTCAACTAATTAGCAGTAAGTATTACTGGATTTTTCTAAATTTTGCATATTAGTAAAATTTATGCTTTTTTCTAAAGAGCTCATAAATATAAAATATTTTCACGTGGTGCGCATAAATATAAAATATTTTAGTAGTGTGGTAATTATATATATATATATATATATATATTAGTAAAATTTATGCTTTTTTCTAAAGAGCTCATAAATATAAAATATTTTCACGTGTTGCACATAAATATAAAATATTTTAGTAGTGTGGTAATTATATATATATATATATATATATATATATATATATGATTGTCATATTCTCAGGGTCTCTCAGTGAAGACTCCTAGCGTAACTAGCGATAAAAAAAGTCGATCTTTGCAGTTTGTAAGGTACTAGCCGATCTGGTCTCTTTTAGGTATTTCATTATTTATTGTTTGAAACTTTATTTACTGATTGTTGTAGAGTGCCGATTTTTATTTATTTACTCTTTAATTCTGCATCATTTTTTTATTATCACATCTGCATATGGGTCTGCAGGAAACAACATCTCTACAATATAAGGATAAGGCTGCGTATTATAAAACCTTCACCAGACCCCGCTTTAATGCAGGATTTCGAACTGGGTGTGATGATGACGATGAATATATATGTATGTATACCAATTATATATATAATTAATTAATTAATTAATTAATTAATTAATTAAGGGCACTTGACTTTTTACTCAAAGTCAAACTCTCTTGTTTGGCGATATTTTCAAAACTAAGATAATTACTATATTTAATGACATGTATAAGAAATATCCGCAAAGCATTGTTGATGTAAACATCAAAAAATAACATTATGCAGGAGAAGATGTCGACGACTTCTTGCATTAAATTTTTTGGATACATTATCAATTTTGATTGAATTTATTGTGTTAATAACACTTTAAAATATTAAGTAAGTCTTATTATTATTTTAGAGAGGTTATTTTTAAAATAGACAAATATATATATAGATACACACACACACACATTAAAATAATAATTAAATATAATAAAATATAAAATACAAATGAAAATAAAAATAAAAATAAAAATAAAATTTAATATTAATATTAATAAAATAATATTATAAA
>JAOQMQ010000005.1:32929393-32940713 GCA_027563845.1 Erythroxylum subrotundum | reverse complement strand
AGAACATGGTTTCGATGGTTGGAAACAAAAAAAAGACAGCAAGATTAAGTATAAACAAACACTAGCTGGATCGAAATATTTGTTTTGCAAAGGATAATACTGATGTAAGAATAAAAAATAGTGTTTAAGTGATGATTGAAACAAAAGAGAATTTTGTGAAGCATACTTTCGGTGAACAACCGAAAGCTTCACTATTGTTTTCTTCTTCTTTGTTTTTTTCCAGCAACACATGTGATTACATGTGTCCTTTGCACGTGGGTCATGTGTCAACATACAATGCTGCCACGAGTCACTCTTCCATTTGTCACTTATTTTATATTTTTTCTAGTTTAAAATATCCCAAATTTTTGAAAATTCTCTAAAATTCATCAAAATTTTTGAAATAGTCATAATAGTCTCCATATAAATTTTCAACACAAATAATCCACAATTTACATTTTAATCGTATTTATAAATTAATTATATCCGAAAAATGTCAAAAAATGCTTATACAATTATTTTAATGAGCCAAAAAATAAATATTCACATGTATGTCATGTGATGCATGAAATGCACTTCTAATTTTTTACTATTTCGAGACCCTAGCTCTTAACATGGAATATTGAGATGTTACGTAAACTCTTTAAATTTTGCGTCTTAGTATGACTTCAACTTAGTGTTGATTAGGAGAATTAGCATACGATTGTAGAGCAAACTTGGGGACGGAATTTGCAATTTATAAGATTGATTAAGAGACATGATAAAGCCAACATTGTTCCTTATTTTCATTTATCCTCCTCGTTATTCATTATTAACATAGACATTGTGAAACAGTTTCCCAACTTCCGAGACATATTTGGACATGGACATGCACGTTGATTGGTGTAGAAATTAAATTTCTATTTATTTTGTACTCCAATAAAAATTTACCTCATGACAATACTATTCTTATTTCTTAAGAATTTAAAATTGCTCAATCTTTTAAAAATTGTTCAACTTAATATCCAAATTTTTAATCGAGGAATCATTTTTTTTTAATTTAACAATTCAGTTTAAAAAGTTAGTTTTATTAAAAATTTGTTAATTTAGTGAACGGAATCTTTATTTGTTTATTATTATTTGTATTTATTTATTTTTAATTTTTAAACCATTTTATTACATATTTTTATTTATTTTATTATCATTTTTAATTAATATTTATCATTATCATTATTTATTTATCATTTACTGTCTATTATATTTTATTTTTATTTTTTCCTTCGTGTGAATCATTTAGAACAATCTCTCTACTAATTGAGGATAAAGTTGCGTATTACTAAACTTTCTCAGACTTCACGCGTCAACGAGATTCGTATCAGGTGTTGTTATTGACTTATTGTTGTAGTAACGAAATCGTTATTGTTGGGTGTCGATATGAAATCTTCTCTCTGCTCTAGTATAACTATAACTACTATCTTTCTAGATGAACATCTATATTTCATGAACAACAAAAATTACGTTAGCCAAAGCAGTAAATTACGAAGGAAACTAAGATTTTCAATGAATTCTTAAAAATTTTAAAAATTTGTCGCTGGATTGAAAATTTTAAAATCTTAGATATTGAATTGAAAATTTTCTAAAATATCGAGCACTTTAAAATTAGTACAAAATATTTTAATAATTTAACGTCAAATAAAATTTTTAAATATCACGTCGCGTCAAAAATTATATATAAATTAAATTCACAAAAAAGAATTTCAAAATTTTGTACAACTTAAGTTTGAAAAGTGTTCTTGAGAAGTTTAATTTAATTTAAACCGACAAGATATGTCTCTATATAAGGTTAAAAATGAGATTAAATTTTCTTTTCTTACAACAAGAAGATTGTACCCAACTTTCCCTTAATAGATCCTTGAATTTGACATCCGTCTTGTTGATTGCTTTAATTAATAAAAATTAAATTGATTACATCGATCTTAGTCATGCTTACACTTCTTAATCAAAGAGCATGTTATTTATGAGAATGACATCTCTCATCTTTTCATATAATTGTAGTTTACTTCAAGAATAATATCTAACCACGTCTCTTATCTTTTTCATATAATTGTAGTTTACTTCAAGAATATATACCCTTTTAAGTTTGACTTTAAAATTTTCAAAGTCAACTGAGAATAAAATAATTTTCATTATTGTAATTAAAAAAATACCAGTATAGAATAATGTAAAAGGCTTTGTCTATTAATTAATGGTAAAATTTATATATATAATTCATTAAGGGCGTTTGACTTTTTTCTTCAAAGTCAAACTCTCATGTTTGGCGATATTTTCAAAACTAAGATAATTACTATATTTAATGACATGTATAAGAAATATCCACAAAGCATTGTTGATGTAAACATCAAAAAATAACATTATCCAGGAGAAGATGTCAACGGTTCTTGCATTGATTTTTTCTAATACTGATTGAATTTGTCGTGTTAACAACACTTTAAAATATTAAGTAAGTGCTTATTCAGATGAATTTTTTTTTAGGCTAATAAGTACTTTTCTTAACCGGAAAAGCTTTTTCTAAAAAATATAAGCATTTGGCTGTAAAATAAAAATAATAATTTTTTAATAGATATGACTTTTTTGGCAGCCAAAATACAACTTTTTAAGAAGCTTAAATTTGGAACTTCTAAAAAAAGTACTTTTTCAGGTTGATTTTTCAGATCAATTAATGAGCCTATTTTTAGTCCCTTTTACTTTTATGTTTTACACATAATTTTCACAATACTCACAAACTCATCTTTTCAATTATTATATATTTAACTATTTACTCAATTTAGATATTTATTTTGAGATTTATATAATATTATTTGTTTTTTATATGTTTTAATATTTATTTTCAATATTAGCTTACTTATTTATAATCTACATAAAAATTTTGGTTAGATATATTTTCATTTATGTTTCATATGGTTTAAAATTATATAATAATTAATATATTCTATTTTGCATATTGTTTAATATACTTTAAATAATATTTATATGCATAAATAATTTTGATTACAAAATAAAATATACTTAAAATTAAAAGTGTTTTTTATTTTTTTTTGTTGCCAAATAGTCTACTGTACGAAGCTATTTCAAAAAAACTATTTTTTAAATGATAACTAAACAGTCGACTGACTCAGAAAAGCTCTACAGAAAAAAAACTCTACTGCAGAGACCTAATAATGGTACGTAGTTTTATTTTAGAAAGGTTGTCTCTAACACACACACACATTAAAATAATAGAATAATAAAATATAAAATAAAAATAAATGAATATGTATAAATAAAAATATAAAATTATGTAATAAAATATAATACAATTTAAATATAACAAGGTAAGTCTTTTTATTATATATGATATTATAATATATTTTAATATTTTAAAACTATTAAAAATCTAATAAAATTAAGTTTTATTAATTTTTAATAATTAAATTGTTATCTTAACTTAATAGAGTATTAAAATCAATCAGTCTGAACTCACACTAACATAATTTTAAAAATAAATTTTTAGACATTAATTAAATACGTGATTATATTTTAATAACAACAACAACAATAACAGGTCCAATAGTACGTAATCTTACTCTAATTAATAGAGAGATTATTTTTAGAAAAAGATTTGAATATTTTATTTAGGATATAATAAATATTATTTTACTTATATTTTAAATGTTTGAATATTTTAAATATTATTTTAGTGATATTTTAAATTTAGGATACAATTGATAAATGTTCGAAAAACAATATTTTATTTTGGGAAATGACCGTAAATATTTATTTGCAAAGAAGGGCATGTGGTGGGAATTGTTTTTGCTTTTAGCTCCCCGACATCCTATAAATCCACAAAATAAGGACAACCACTAAGCAATCGGCTTGGGGGACAGGTGGCCCAATTCGTGTTTGAGCATTATCAACAATACTCAGGAGTTGGCGTTTGGGTATAAATTGAAAGACGTGTACGGATATTGCCCATTCAAACCTATGCAAATTCCAATTACTTCTTAATTCTTATATTACTTACTTTTTCTTAATTGTCATTGCTAATTAGAAATGACTACACTTAGCCAATAGCCAATTATACTAAATGCATCTATTGTTTAAATTATTTAAAAATTATAACACGAGGAAAAGAAATTATAACAGTAAAATATTAAAAAACGAATTTAATAAATTATTTATATTTATTTTTATTAGTGATTTATGATTTAAGAATTTGATTTATTTATATATTTTTTAGAAACATTCTCTCTACTAATTAGGGCTAAGGCTGTATACTATTAGTCCCTCTCAAAATTTACGTATCAACGGAATTGTTACTGAGTTGTTGTTAGGGCCACCCCAATTTTTTTTTTAAATTAAAATGTCAAAATAACGTCATTTATCTATTAATTATCTGGCATAAGGTAGGGTTGGGCTGAAATTTTCAAAATATAGGTTCGAGACTAGATCAGAATTCTGGTCAATCTGGGCTGGGCTGAGTTCGAGTCCGGTTGCCATCCCTAGTAGTTGTTGTTATTATTGTTGTTTATTTATATATTCTCTCTTCTCAATTATTGAATTTATATTATTTAAATATAAATGAGTATAATATTAAGAAGTGCTAAGGAATAATTTAAATTGAGAACTTAACACGTTATTTATCATGTAATTACTATATAATTATTATTGATATCAAATTAGTGTATGATTTAACGTTTCGGTTTATTTATATATTTCTTTTTTCTGCAGGCTTAAAAGTGAAAAGAGGCAAATCTACGAATGTCGGCCAAGGCTAAATGATTGTGAAACAAGTGGCCAAGAGGGCAGGCAGCCGAAAAAGGAATAATCTCATAAACCATTTGTTTAATTCCCCTAAATTGGTGGAATTGAAATCCTTAAAATGTCCGATTACCGAAACAACAAAAGAAATCCTTAAAAAATGGAAAAAAAAAAAAAGGTGTGACAAACTGGGGACAGAAAAGAAGAGAAGTTGAAGTTGCATGATTCGTACGTTCAAGGCCAAGTCAAGCCTCACTCTTAGATTTGGCACATGCGTTAGACATGATTCGTATGTTTAAGGCCTAGCCGACTCTAGTTTTTGACCGGTCTCCCCTCCGTTCATTATTACACTTTATATGAACCACTTTATTCAATTTAGTAATTTAGTGTCACATAAACGATATTTATGTAAATATACATACGACTGACATTTATAGCCTGTTTGGTTGAGTTTTTGAGAGATAAATAAGTACTTTTTTTATCACAAAAGTTTTTTTTTTTTAGACGAGTGTTTGACTGTAAAATAAAAAATATATTTTTTAATAAATATAACTTTTTTGACAACTAAAATACAGTTTTAAAAAAAAATTAAATTTGAAATTTCTAAAAAAACGCATTTTTAGTAAATTTTTCATATCAATTAATGAGCATATTTTTTAGTCTTTTTTGCCCTTATGTTTTACACATAATTCCTACAATACCCACAAATCTATCTTCATGTTTATTTTGAGAATTATATAATATTATTTGACTTTTTATATATTTTAATATCTATTTTATATTAGTTTTATTTATATTATAATCCATATAAAATATTTGGTTAGATATATTTTCATTTATGTTTCATATGATTTAAAATTATATAATAATTAATATATTGTGCTTTGTATATTGTTTAATATACTTTAAATAATATTTATACGCATAAATAATATTTATCACAAAATAAAATATAATTAAAATTAATTTTTTTTTATTTTTATGTTGTCAAACAACCTATTGTATGAAGCTCATTCAAAAAGGTTCTTTTTTAAATGACAGTCAAATAGTCAACTAGCTTCTTAAAAAAGCTCTTATAAAAAAAAAATTCACTGACAAAAACTCTACTAGTATAAACCCATCCAGACATGCACTTATTAAAATACGGATTAACAAGTTAATTATATCAACTATGATAATGACAATGGGCAAGTAATGAAAGCTAATTGCTCTTATTATGTTTTCTGGCCTCCTCCTCCTTCCTTTCTCTTTCTTTGTTCTTCACTCCGCAATAGGCAACATCCTCCTTCTTCTCCAACTCTCTTTCTTTCTCGAACGCCTAGCCGGCCTCGGGAGATTCTCTATTCGGTTATCCAAACAAAACCCGTTTCTTTTTTTTTTTAAATTATTATTACAAATAGTAATATTAGTTTTTTAATTCCCAGTCCTTTTATTATAATAACTGTTTCCTTCTCACAACACATAAATCCATCAGCTCAACTCTCGCGTCGAGTCCCTCCTTCCTTATCATCCTCTCCCTTCTGTTTCTTTTTCATTTTCACTCTGTTGTTGTTTGTTAGACGGTCATCGTACGGTGTCGTTGAGGAAGGAAAACTAACCAACGAACGGAACCAAATGTTGGATCTTAACTTGAGTGTGGCAGTTTCTGGGGAAGAGAGTAGCTCCGGGGAGAGGAAGAGAAAGCTTGCAGAATTTCCCACTGCTTCCCACCAAATGGAGAGCTCCGGAAGCTTCAATTCCTCTTCCGTCGTCAGTGCCGTCGCCGGCGAGGACTCCTGCTCCAACGCCGCCGCCACCGCCGCCGTTGAGGACTCTCTCGCTCTTACTTTTGGTGTCCTCAGCAAGGACACCGGTGGTGATCGGACTATCCAGCTTTTTCCCGTGAATGGCGGCGCTGACGTGTCTCGCTCTCGTTGTTTGGATCTTGGGTGGAAGGAGGGGGGCTACGGTGCAACCGCCGAGCAGAGGATCGCAGCTCAGAGGCCTCAGGTGAAGAAAAGTCGACGTGGCCCCAGGTCGAGAAGCTCGCAGTATCGTGGCGTTACTTTTTATCGCCGAACTGGTCGCTGGGAATCACATATCTGGTTACTTGATCATTTCTTCATTTTAATGTTTTATAAATTATAGTGAAGCTTGTTTCTTGGTGCAGTAACGTTTCTAATTAGCATCGTTTTTGGTGCCTTTGTTGGTACAGGGACTGTGGAAAACAAGTGTATTTGGGTAAGCAAACAAACAGTTTCTATTTTTCAGGTAGTCCTTATTGTATGTATTGATTATTCATTTGCTTTTTCTTTTCCTTTTTTTTTTTGGAATTTCAGGAGGATTTGACACTGCTCTTGCCGCAGCGAGGTGAGGCATTAGATTGTAGTTTGTTTAGTTCATTAAGATAAGTTGATGGTTGTGTTTATATTTGATTCATTTGGGGTTTTGGTTTTCAGGGCGTATGATCGAGCAGCGATCAAGTTCCGTGGAGTTGATGCGGATATCAACTTCGATGCGAGTGATTATGGGGATGATATTAAGCAGGTGGGTTTTTTCAATTCATGTTGTTTCCTCTTTGTTTGTTTCGTAAATGTCGTGTTAAAAAAAAGAATTACGGAGATCATGGATGTGGGTTGACTTTGATTTGCGTGCAGATGAGTAATTTTACCAAGGAGGAGTTTGTGCATATTCTTCGTCGGCATAGCACGGGATTTTCAAGAGGAAGCTCTAAGTATAGAGGAGTTACCTTGCATAAATGTGGGCGATGGGAAGCTCGTATGGGGCAGTTTCTTGGCAAGAAGTGAGAATTCTGTTGTCAATGTGCATGGCTTGATTGATTTGTCTGTTTTCATTTTCTGAGCATTATGGTTTTGTCCTCATTGTGATTGCACTTATAAAACTTGCATTCATCTTGTTATTGTCTCCCTAATCTATATGTTGTTTTGTCATAAAGTAGGAGATGAACTGAGAACTTGAGATGTTTCGGATACGTATTCTGTTGGTTTTTTATTGGTGTTGTTCATTTGTTGCCTGCAGGTACATTTATCTTGGCTTGTTTGACACTGAGATAGAGGCTGCAAGGTCCTAATGATATTGAAATTGGATCTTTGTTTAAATTAATGTCTTAACGCCAGTCTTGTTCAGCTGCTTAATTTCAACTGGGATGTTGGATTTTGTTATGTGAACAGGGCGTATGACAAAGCTGCCATTAAATGCAACGGAAGCGAAGCAGTGACCAACTTTGAGCCAAGCTCTTACGAAGAGGAGATAATATCCGAGACTAATAGTGGTGGTTCACTTCTGATCTCTGTATTGTGAAATTCTTAATTAGTCAATTAGCTTTTTGTTTATGTCCCGAAGACCTGTATCCTTGATGCAGATGGCATCCAAAACCTTGATCTGAACTTGGGGATTGCACCTCCTGATGTATATGATGGTTCAAAGCTAAACAGCAATATAGAAGCGTTTTCTCTTGAAAATGGCTGGGTTGATGTTTCTGGGAGGGCATCAAGGGTAATATAAAAATCTGATTTTCTGTTTTCTCAGTTCTTAGGCGATATTCTATACCTTCAGATCTTCCTTATTCGATATTTCACTTGTAGCTTACTTAAAGAATGAAGACCATGGTCCTAGATCTATTCACTTTATTTTATATCCTTTCAGATCCTGAGCTTTGCTTCCCCAGCAGCAAAGAATCAGTTGCTGCATAGCCCTGCCATGGCATCAGATCACCCTCATACCTGGACTGGTATAAATTCCAGTTTCTTGCCCATCTATAAGGTAATGTCCTCTTGAGCTACTTTTCATTCACCTAACATGTTTTTATTTAATCATAAAAATAAATAAACTTTCTGTTTGGTTGTTGGAGTTTTTACTAAGTTTTGCATTTCACATGCGCTCCCTGTCAGAGCCTTATCTCTTATGAACTTTTTGAGACCATATACTCCATAAATGTACCATCATAGGACGCAAGCAAAATTTGTCAAAAACAAGTTGAAGGAGAAACTTTATGCGGAGAATCTGAGGTTTCATTTATCTACGTTATGTACAGGCAAGAGCAATAGAGAAGAGTATGGAAATAGAGTTGCTTGCAAAATGGGCAAGGCAAAGCCAAGGGTTTTCAAATCAACACCCTCTCTTCTCTACTGCAGCATCATCAGGATTCGCTTCTTCAACAATTACTGCACCTTCAGCTGCAGCTGGTCAACTTCGGTTTCTTAATTGAACAACTCTCCAATAGTCAACATCTTTGTCCTTTTTGGCTCCAGTAACCAATAGCTGACCTGTATTCCCCATTTCTTCTTCAAGCTGGAAAGATCTAAAGCTCGTAGTAGCCACAATTCAGGACTCTTATGGGTAGGCGTAGAAAGAAAATAGTCAAAGACTTCTAATCATATTCATACGTTCAAGCTGCAACTTGTCTACGAGGATTTATTATTCGCAGCAACTCATTTTCTTTTTTTGTGAAACCATATATATATAATATGGAGAAAGTTTGACCAATTGGCATGAGAAAGTTTTCTATATTCAAATCCTGCTCTGACCCATAATTCTCTTTCATTTTAAATTGTTCTCTTATCCGCTTGAATGAGGTCTCCAGCCAAGTTGCATGAATCGATCTCGCACACCTTGCTTTTAGTCTTAGGGCTGACATCTCTTAACCAATTGAATGAGGTCTCCAACCAAGTTGCATGAATCGATCTCGCACACCTTGCTTTTAATCCTAGGGCTGACATGCCAAGTTGTGAATGTAAGCCGAAGGGTACAAGAAGCTGTAGTCCTTGTCCTTTTTCCCATTTAAAAGAATGTAATGACTAGTCCCATGAATTACAAGCCAAGTGTACAAGCTGTGGTCATTTCCTGTCATGGGACCCCTTTTTTTTTTTGCCTTGGTTTTATGTAAATTCCGCATTCCTTGGCTTTGCTTTAGGACAGTAGCCCTTACAGAGGGTGAAAAAGGGACACGTCTGTCCTAACCATGAAAAGAAGTTTGTACTTTTTGCCCTTACATACACATTACATGAACACATAGTAACAGTAATAACTTTCATTATTATATAATGGGGCCTCTCATATCACTCTCTTTAAACACTCTTTTTTACCTTCTCCATATAGTCTTTTTGCCAGTTGGCTTTTCTACTTCTTTTCTTGTACATTTATTTATTGGGACAGACAAGTACATGGCCTCTCTCTGCGTGCAGACTGCAGTGCATAGAGGGGACTTAGGTTGTACCAGAATGCGATAAAGATACAAGAAGCGTTTTCCACGTTGGGTTTTGTATTATTCTCTTATTGAACTAGCTCCATTTTGTCTGGGTTTTGTAAGTGTTTCTTCTCCTCCTGTTCTTGTTCCTGTATCAGTCTCTTCCTTGGCCCAGTGGCAGTCACCTCTTTTTATAGCTTTGCCTATTTATTTATTTTTTTTGTTAAAAGGAAAAATAAACTAGTTACAAAATGGGTCGGGGAAAACAAGTTCCCGACTGATTCTCGGCGAGGATAAAATGACACCCTATTGGTGGGTCTTCAAAATAAGTGATTCCGAGATCAAAATGGGTGGCGTAGTGTGCCAGCCAGTCGGCACAGCGGTTGCCCTCGCGGTAAATGTGACTATGAATGACAGTCCAATTGCGAGAGAGCAACTCATGGATGCTCTGGACGATGGGATTGACACACAACCCTAAAAAAGAGGGACAAGATTTTTTTTTTTTTCCGTTGGAGATGTCAACTTTGGTTTGGCCATTCAGTTCAATTTTAGCATGAGTTGATCAGATCACAAGTAAGTCTCGGGTTAAAAGTGGTCGGCTCGATTGAGTTACGAGTGAAAATCAAGCTGAGCATAAGTTGGCTCGACCCGGTCCATACGTTACTTCAAAAATAATATCGTTTTTGACATTTTAAAAAAAATTATAAGATGGGCCGGGTTCTATCCCTGCCAGTTAGGCGACGGGTCACCCTAGCCTGTTGTCGGGCTATTCCATCGATATTTTTAGTTCATGTTAATAATTTCCGTGACAATTAATCTTTACATAAATATGTATACAAAATAAACTACATATGTTTAGAACACGATTTTGAGGGGGTGGAGGGGGGAAAAAGAGTTTCCTCGTGTGATAAGTAGAATTTTTTTAAATGATATGTATGTATTGTATATTGTTTAAATTAATAATACAATTATATTTAGTATATATTATTAACTTATTTTCCCATACTCGTTTAGTATTTATGATGATGATGAATATCAACATATTTTTATAAAAAATTGTAATTTAATATGATAGTAAATTAAGTCTTTAATGAAAAATTTCTTATTATGTAATATTATTAATAAATAGACAATTAATTTCTTATTTCATTTTATAGCATATATTTTAAAAATAAATAATATTTATTTTCTGGATATTTTTTCTATTGATAAATAAAATTACCATGCTTCTTATTATTTACAATAGAATAATAAATAAAATAAATATTATTACATGATTATAACTATTATATAAATTATCTTATTATGAGTGTTATTAACTTATTATATATTAAATAAACATTTTAATCGAATACTCAAATTTACAATCATTTTTAAACT